>CM046455.1:16961173-17268707 GCA_025506515.1 Flaveria trinervia | reverse complement strand
GCTGAGAGACACCTTCACCAGCAGGTGTCTCAGATGGAGTTTGGACCTCTGCAGCAGTTGTTGATGGTGAGACAGGGGTCTCAGGTTCTGTCACTGGGCCTTCAGCCAAGGTTTCCCCTATGAAACTAATCTTAGGGTCCACCTCAGCATCCAGTTGACCGATGACATTGCCTGATTGCCTAAGTCTCCTTCTTAGAGAGAACTCTGCAAGGATCCTGTCTTGGATTCTTTGAGCCAGCCTGTCAGCTTGTCTAGATTTGCTTGGGTTGACAAGTGGCATGTTGACCAAATCCAGTCCTTCATAGAAGCTCAGGCTTTGGAACTGAAAGACTTCTTGTTGACCTTGAACTCTGTGAAGTATGAGGGCTCTTCTGTCATCATCATACCTCCATCTGATAAGTCATCAAGAGTGATCAATGGGGATTTGTTCATGGTTCCAGTCTCCATATCAATCTTTGAGATGGAAGCCATTTGAAAAAGTTTAGTTTTTTGTGTGTGTGAGGGATCTTAAGATGGTTAGATCTTATATCACGAGCCTGAAAGCTCTGATACAATTGCAGGATCGTTCAAGGGCTTGAACACAATTACAACACAACAACACAAAGAGGAGATTAACTAAACGTTAATCAACAGTGAACTGGTAACCAAGGTGATGCAGAGAACACAAGTAAAGCAAGAGACAGAACAAGAGAGTATAGTTTTCAAGGTAACAGTATATTGCTTTCTCAAGTTCTTTTACAAGTGTTACAAAGCATATTTGAAAGATACAAGAACTTGGAATACTTATACTACACCTACAGCCGGCTATACTATGAAAGCCAGCCGGATACAATTGACTAGACACTAACAAAATCAATTGTAGGATCAAAAGGCATATCTGCCTTTTGACCTTGTGACTATGACATGCCATAGCTCACATCCTTATACATTATAAAAAGGATAAAGTACATAAAGTGGAAAGTTTCAGACTCAAGACCTCAATGTACAGTTACCAAAAGCATGGACCTTTTCACCAACTCTTGTAAGTTGGTGACTTATCAGAGATGCAGCGGAAAAGGTGCTTTATGGAACAGTACATCAGATAAAGCATGTGTACTAAAAGTCTTCGGAAGAAATCTGTCTTCATAGGTTGAAGCTTCGGAAGACTTTGTCTCTTCAAGCTTCGGAAGACTTCATGTTAGGCTTCGGAAGATATTGGTCTTGGCTTCGGAAGATATTACACTTAGAGTATTTTCTAATGCTTTGTGTAATTCTTCCGAAGCATTCTTCACTTCAGTACTTAGTGCATGTTGCTGAAACACTTAGGCAGTTTTGGGTTGCATCAGACTTCAGGAATCCTTACAGAACTGCTCTTTCATAGAAAACCATTCGTTGGATTTCTTAAATCATTGTAGTCCTGTGTCAATATTAAACACACGAGACTATCTAGGAAAGTTTTCATCTAAGTCTAATGAAGGATTCTTTGTAGGTTATTCTTCTGTTTCAAAGACTTACTTAGTGCTTAATCCTAGATTAAACATTATTGATGAATCAAAAAAGTTCAATTCAAGGAACATTCGTTTCCCAAATCTACAAATAGTCCCAACTGGTTGTTTGATATTGACTCATTTACAAAATCATTTGATCAATTTCACTTGTGTGATGTAGGAAATCTCCATTCAGGTGACACTTCTTCAGCTGTAGAAAGAAGAAATGACTTTCTATTGATTCCTCCTACATCTACTGAATACATGAATGAAGATGTTCCTCTCCAAGTTGATCCCATCAGACAACCATCACAAAACTAGAGTGTTTCAACTGAAGGAGGTCCAAGCCTGTTACTATCACACTCATATATTCTATCAGCTGAGATCAAAAATCAAAAAAACAAGTTACTTCTTTATCTGAAACACAAAGAACATCAAATGATGAAAGCAATCACAGTGTTGCTGCAGCTAAAGCAGGAACTGAAACGAGTTTGACAATCTTCATAATTCAATATCAGTACAAGATGAATGTGCCTCTAACCATAATGAACTGAATGTCTCTAATCTTGATGTAACCATTGCTGGTGATTCCATTCCAACTACCAGAATACACAAGAATCATCTAGTTGAAACCATTATTGGTGAACTTAATGAGAGGGTGACTAGAAGCAAGTCTAGTATTACAAACATTTGTTTGTTTGCTTTCTATGTCAAATAGTACCCAAGAACATCAAAGAGGCTCTTCAAGACAATAGCTGGATTGAAGCAATACAGGAAGAATTGCTTCAATTCAAGAAGCAAGAAGTATGGCAACTGGTAGATCTTCTCGAAGGACAATACCCTATCGGTACCGATTGCTGTACAGGAACAATACTGATGACAGAGGGATAGTCATAAAAAACAAAGCAAGATTAGTGGTGTAGGGATACACTTAAGAAGAAGGAATCGACTATGATGAAGTGTTTGCACCTATTGCTAGATTAGAAGCAATAAGAATCTTTCTAGCATATTCTACATCCATGAAATTTACTGTTTATCAAATGGATGTGAAGTGTGCATTCTTGTATGGAAAGATTGCTGAGGAGGTCTATGTGAGTCAACCATCGGGCTTTGAAGATCCAGATTTCCCTCACAGAGTTTACAAGCTTGACAAAGCTCTGTATGGTCTTCACCAAGCTCCAAGAAAGTGGTATGAGACTCTATCATCCTTTCTTCTTGAACATGGATACGAAAGAGGAAAGATTTATCAGACTCTCTTTAGAAGGAGAAGAGGAAAAGATATGTTGTTAGTCCAGATTTATGTGGATGATATTATTTTTGGCTCAACAAACAAGCAACTCTGTAAAGAGTTTGAAGACCTTATGCATTCAAAATTCTAAATGAGTGCAGTGGGGGAACTCACTTTCTTTCTAGGGGTGCAAGTCCAACAGACAGCAGATGGAATCTTCATCAATCAATCAAAATATGTGGACACTATGTTGAAGAAGTTCCACTTTGTCGATTGTCAGTCTATCAAAACTCCTGTGGATACTAAAGTGAAGATTAGGCCTAATCCAGAAGGCAAATCAGTGGATCAGACTCACTATCGATCTATGATCGGTTCACTTATGTATCTAACAACCAGTAGGCCTGACATTATGTTTGGTGTTTGTGTGTGTGCCAGATATCAAGCTAATCCAAAAGAATCACATGTGAATGCAATCAAGAGGATATTCAGATATCTGAAGGGCAAACCAGATCTTGGGTTATGGTATCCAAAGGAAGGAGACTTCAATCTATACGCTTTCACAGACAATGATTATGGAGGATGCAACTTCAACAAAAAGTCCACCTCGGTGGTTGTCAATTTCTTGGTCCCAGACTGGTCTCTTGGCAATGTAAGAAGCAAACAAACATATCTGTATCAACAGCAGAAGGTGAGTATATTGTAGCATCAGCCTCTTGCTCTCAGTACTCTGGATTCAAACCAGATGCTTGATTATGGCTTTAACTTCTTGCACAAACCAATTCATATTGACAACATAGTAGTTGTTTTTATAACCAATAATCTAGTTCAGCACTCAAAAACAAAACACATTGAAATTAGATATCACTTTTTGAGAGACTGTGTTGAAAAGGGGTTAATCAAATTGATTCAAGTACTCATTGAAAATCAATTAGTTGATTTATTTACTAAGGCATTTGAACCTAGTAGGTTTGAATTCCTGGTTCAGTCAATTGACATGATTAACCTTGAGTAAAATCAATCAAAACATCAAAAGCAAGTAAAAAATACTAGAAAAATACAAAAAGAAGTCAATTTTATGAAGAATAGAATATCATTGGGAAATGATATAATTACAGTCGTTATATCATTCATTGTGCTTAATTTTAAAAATTGCAAAACTGTCATGACTTACCAGATATGTTGGTAGGCTCAACTTGGAAGAGAAGATACATGCAGTGATGAATTAAAATCTTATTCAATAGTGAAACACTTATCACAGAGTACAGGTATGTATTGGCTTATCTGAGTGCATGGTGTATTAACCTAAACACACCAGGTAATGATGCTTTATGAATCTCTTTCACCTACATCAAGTTTCATCTTTGTTTTGCTGAGCAAAGACCCGATGAAATAAGCACATAGTGCAGATGTACTGATCCAAAAGATTCCCAATGAAAACACATCCAAATTGGATGAATCTACAAAAGCAATATATTCCAAGTGAATGAACAAAAGAATCCTATCATGGATCACCTTCCAAAGTGAAGTGAAAAGAATCCCAATGTGAATCATCATGAAAAGGATCAAAGTAAAAGAATCCCAATGAGGATCGGTGAAAATGAGTTCTCATAACTTAAGTAACCTGGTAAGGAAAGTTGTGAAAAAGTTCTACCATGCATTGTATGAGGATGGTTGATCATTCCATGCTTGTGTGTGTGAGGTACATATTGAATAATTAAATCAACCAAAAACATGATAAATATTATTTGCATTAAAATATCAACCGGGTATGAGTTTTAGAGGACAAACATACCTTCAATCATCAAGTTCATAAGCATGTCCATTTTATCATAAAGGAAGCACATGTGCAATGTAAGATTGATATGATCCCAACAAAAGATATACTTCTCTTCATTATTAATAATCAATGTATATAATAGTCAAAAAGTTTTTAAATCTTTAAAGTTTCTATCCAGATGTGGATATAAACTTTAGGGCGAGTAATTTAACTTTTTGATTAATCTATATAGATTGTTACTATCTTAAATTACTTTCTTAAAACTTAAAAACAAAAGAAAAGAAAATGAATGTGTTGATGCAAAAGTTATACCATAGTATCTCAGCCTATGCAGATTCTTGAAAGCATGAAAAGTCCAAGATCAGTATCACTTCTGACATACAAATCAATCCAAGCATGAATTGACAACCTCAACAGTCAACAACTTCATAAAAAAATCAATCAATGACATCTCTTCAAAACATGAAAAACCAAAACAGACACATTAACTTATGATTAAGTTCAAAAGTTAATGTAGGTAAGTGCATTGGTTAATGCGGGTGAAGGTAACCCATGCTTATAACCAATGCGGGTAGCTTTTTATTTCCAAGTGAAACTAATGCGGACAATGATTGTATTCTACCGCATTAGTGTGTTACAAGTATACACGAAATTTTGAAGTGTTGAAACCTATGCGGAACAAAATTGTTCTACCACATTTGTCAATGCGGATAAGATATTTTTCAAGTGTTCAACCGCATTTATTAACGCGGATTAACCTTTTAAGTGTACAACTGCATTTGTCAATACAGCACTTCCATCTTTGGTTTACTCATCCGCATTTGTGGATGTGTATATTCAAGTTTCATGCATTTTCAAGCAGATAATTAAGTGCTTAATCTCTTCTGACAATGATTGATGATCAAGTAAATGTGGATTTATTCTATCGTATTTGCTACAATGAGCAAATGCTGACAAAGTCAGGTTATCCGCATTTGCTACAATGAGCAATGCTTGACAAATTTTGTTCAGCCGCATTTGCTACAGTGAGCAATGCTGAACAAGTTTTGCCAACCGCATTTGTTACAGTGAACAAATACTGATGAACTTAGTTCTTCCGCATTTGCCACAGTGCACAAATGTAGATAGAAGAAAATAGAAGTAACAAACACATCCGCATTTGCTACAGTGTCTAAATGCGGATGCCTAAAATCACAAGTTAAACACCCGTATTTACAACAGTAAACAAATGCGGATGTTCTAAATACTGAAAATTTCCACTTCCGCATTTGCTATAGTGATTTAAAAATTTTGACCACATTTGTTCTGAGACTTGTAAGAATTTTGCAAAAGCCATTATTTGACTATTTAAAGGAATATCAAAGGGTCATTTAATAGTTTTCAAATTTGAGAGATTACATAGTGAGACGAGCGTAAAAACACTATACACCCTCTTTGATCATCATCATCATCAATAACCAAAGATTTTAGTGTGTTCTACTCAACCTATTCTTATAATCGATTCTAAACCACAGTAGCATTGAAAGAAAGGTGAAATTTCCAAAAATCTTTCATGACCTAACTTTCAGACTGTTGAACCAAAAGTGAACGAAGAACCAAATGATAATGAAGAACACCCAAAATCCAATTTATTCAAAGATATGTTATACATTTTCGACGTCAATGAACATGCAAATTAAGAGGAATTTTAACCAGCAGGAAAACCTTCATAGTTGTGTTCATCATAAGAACATACTCTGATGAAAAACGAAAATGTGTAACAAATTAATGAAATAACATCTAATAAATGGTTTATTTAAACTTAAAGAACAAAGAAACTGCGATTGTTCAACAACAAATTCACCATTTGATGTGACAACAATGAAACAGTGACTTCAAACGTGCATCTTTGACCATTAAAAGTCAAACTAATAATTTGTGCACATGCTTTCTTATAAAAACTAACACATATGTCTCTTATGCAGATTAAATGGCTAATCTTTCATGGAGCAAGTTCCATAATGTCAGCGGTTATTTAGACCCTGATGTACCCGAGGCTGAGGGACTCAGAGACATAATCAGATTCATCTCTACAACAAGGGTGGCTTATGTTATCACTGTTAGACCTATCATATATGAGAACCTCATAAGGTCTTTCTGGAATTTTGCTGAAGTGATTGAGGCTGATGGTGCTAGGTCTTTATCGGGAAAGATTGATGATGAGCATACCTTGACCATTACTGAAGAAATTGTGAGAAGATGTCTACAGTTTGGTAATGATGCAGATGCACCAATTAAGCTTGAAGATGATGACATTACTACCTTCTTTGCTGAGATAGGATATGAAGGAGGTTTTGAAGCTAAATAGATTGTAAAGGATTAGTGGACTTGCCTTGGAGATTCCTAATCCAAATCTTTCAGCACTATTTGTCTAAAAGGAAAACAGGGTGGAATGATATCCCAATTATCACTTCATCAACAATTTGTGCTCTATGCAAACAAACCAATCATATGTCAGTTTATGTCTTTAATGGTCTGGTATCAAACATACAAGAGGAAAGGAGATACAGTTCTTAATGTACCCAAGGTTCATTCAATGTCTGATAAATGAAGCATTCCCAAATCTAGCTGCTGAAGGACCAGTTCTAGATATTCCACATTATGATGCTAAGTCATACAAGTACATTAAGAAGAGGGATCCTAGAAACTTCTACAGTGGAGCTCACTCACCTCTTCTACCTTGGATGCTTCAACAGATAAATCCTGATGAACAAGGTGAAGAACAACATGTTCCTGCTAATGAGCATATTGAAGAACAAGCTACTGATGTGCAAGTTGATGGCATTAATAGGCAAAAGTCAGTGTCACCCAAGGATGGTGCAGGAGGTGATTCTCACACTGAACTTGAACTTCATGATTCTACATCTCTATTTGTACCTCTACCAATCCCATCTCCACAAAGAACCCCACAACCATCACCATTACAATCTCCCCATAAATCACTTATCCCATCACCAATAGCCCAACCAATCATATCTCCACCTCACCATTCTCCAACACCTCCACCTCATCACTTTCCAATATCACCATCTCACCACTCACCAAATCACCACCTCAACCATTCCTTACCAATGATAATCCAACTGAGTTTGGAGATTCAACCAGATCTTCTAAGGAATCCAAATCATCTTCGGATGAGGAGGATCAACATGTTCAATGCCTGTAAAGAGAGTCATTTATGAGATTGCTCCTTCAGAAAGTTTTACTGAATTCAATGTGAACAGACCGGATGAAAAGGATGAGTTGATCTCTGAGCTCATGCAAAAGATTGAAAGGATGGAAAGAATACTTAACAGGAGAGCAAGAATCATTGATAATAGGATTCTTGAACTTGATGAAAATAGTGGGCATGTTGATACTCTTGCTATTCAAACCATTTCTATGGAAGAGCAAGAGGATATAATGAAGAACAAGCAGAGATTATCTCTAATCTGTAAAATCAAATTGAAAGCCAAAATAAAAGAATCTCTGAGCTTGAGATGTTGATTGAAATTCAAAGAAGTGCTGAGGCTGAAGAAAGTGAAAAAGATGAAGAAAGAGTTATAGCTGATGAGAAACAATCTTCTTCTGAGAATGATGAAAAAGAAGAAGATACAAGCAAATCAAAGAATTAAGAATCAAGCCTAGAAATAGTGGTCTATTCTGGACAATCAGATGCTACACACATTGAAAATGTTGAATTTGAAGAACTGATCAGTGCACTAGACAGCTTTACTTCTGAAGAATTCATAATTGATGATGAATTTGGGATTTCATTATTGACCAGAGGACTAACACTGAACCCATTGTGTTCATTCCTCAATCTTCAACTCCCTTGGAGAAGGAGTTTAGTATGCAAATGGTACTTGCTGTGTCATTGTCTGAGGAGCAAAAAGATATGATCAGAGAGTTCTGTGAAAAAGAAAAGGAAAAGGAAGAAAATCAGCTGATGATCATGAACAAGTACAAACTAAGGCTGAAAAAGTGCTTAAGGAGATGAAAAAGCCTGAATCCTCTTCTGGTCCTTCACTTCAAACTTATACCAGAAAGAGAAAATATTTATCTGAAAAGGCAAAAGGGAAAAGACCATTAGTGGAAGAAGAGCATGTGAAGAAAAGTAAAAGAGATGATCCAAGAAGTTTGACAGCCATATCTAAATTCCTAGATGAACATGAGAAGGCTGAGGCTCAATTAAAGAAACAAGCTACTTTTATTGATCTGGAAGAAGGAGAAATAGAAGGAGGATATGATTCTGAAAAGGCTGTAGATATGGATAGTCCTGTGCAAAAAGAAAATTCTGTGGATGAAATAATGGTAAAGGCACAAACAGATGACCTTATGATAAAAGCCATGTTCTTGATCAATCATGGGTATGATGCTGATGAAGTATTTAGTATGACATATGAAGGCATGAAAGCAAAAGGAGAAAGTCAATAAACTGCTGGACCCCATCGTTGAAACAGATTATGAGAAGTCCATTGCATCCAAAGTTCACAAGCCAAAGCTGCCAGTCATGAAGAAGCAATCTCCAACTCATGAACCTCTACATCCTAATCCCTATAAAATGACTGATAGGGAAATGAAGGATTACCTCACCGGTCAAGGCTTCACTAAAACAAATTAGGAAACCTGAAAACTAACTCACTGAGAGCTGCCACACTCAGATTAATCAATGAAAAGAAAGAAAAGCTAAAGAGGTTAGAAGAAGAAATCCTCATCAAAAGGCCAAGATCAAGAGTCTTTGCACAAGACATGCAACTTACACATAAAGATCAAGACTATCTGGCACATGTTCTTTACAAATATTCAGAGTGGTTTGCTGAACCCTCCCAACTAAAACTTCAGTAAGGGTTAACCACTGCTGAGATGATTAGAGGTGTATCTACTCCAAATGGCAAAATTGACTAGAAAATCATTGCCTGGAAGTATGATAGTTCATGGAATATGTTCATGGTTAAAAGAATCTTAGGGCTAGTGCAATTTTTTACAGAGTACTATGCTCTAGTAAATGACCTTGAGATTCATGACCTGAAAAAACTGGCTAATCTGGAACTGATCAACCATATGCCATGTTCAGAGGGTATGAATTTGAAAGTATACTTGAAATGTTCAAGAGAACCAACAACTTCAATTAATTGAAAGCTATATGCATGAGAAAAGACAAATCTTTCAAGAACCCTCTAGAGATGAAACAGACAAAACCAACAGAAGAAGTAGTGTTTCCAGAACTAAGGGTGAAACCTACAGAATCATTGAAAAGAAAAATGGTGGCTGGCACTCATTCCTCAATACCAATCTCAAATGTTTATTATGATGAGAAGACCTATGAATTGGTGATTGAGAGGAAGTGGGGGAGGTAAAGAAGGTGCTGAAATCCGATTTTTTAGTGGTTATGAAGTGAGACTATTAGATCAATCCTATATTCACTACATATACACAAGGCACTTCAGAGAGATATCAAACAAATTGGGTCAAGAAAATCTGCATTTCTTTCTAAAGTGCATCAAAATATTAAAGATGGCATATGATCAGATTAGTGCCAAGAGGGAGAAAAGAAAGAAGAAGAAGAAGACACCTTTACAGTTGGGCAACATTGTCAAACTAGAAGTTGATGTAGATGGTGATCTTTTATTCATAGGGATGGGCTATCTACGGTGTCTATTTGGGTACCAGTTTCACTTAAGAAACTACCACTAGAAGCCATTCACAATATAAGCAGAATGAAGATTCATGTACTAAGCAGGGATAAAATATCAGAAGCTCAAGAATTTGTCAACATGATCAACGCAATTTTGAATCTAGCTCATGCAACACCTTTTACACCATCACAAGACCCAGCATAATCACCACAACCTCAATCACTACCCAAACATTAAAGAACATAGGTTGTATATCCTTAGGGGGAGTATTGTTAGAGCCTGAAAGGACTATACATGCCAATTCAATGGGTGAGTTGATGGCTGCTCTGCTGGATTCCCATAAGTCCAAGAAGTAATGAGGATAAAGATCCTGCACAGAAGAAAAACCAAGTATGGCTATCCCCATTTGTCAATACGAAAGGCAAATAACAAATGCTGACAAGTATTTGTTTCCTTCTGCATTAACAAATGCGGAAGACCAACAGTAATATGAACAAGATTTTGTTCATTCGTATTTGCCAATGCGGATGACCAGAAAAATGCGCAGAAGTATTTGTTCATCCGCATTAACCAGTGCGGATGACCAACATACTAATGCGGATGATCAAGTGAAGAAATGCTGATCAAGTCATCTCATCGTATTTGCCAATGCAGATGAACAAGATGTATACGGATCAAGACTTAGACTAGTTTTGATGTAATAGGTCAGGGGTAGTTTAGTCACTTTGTAAAAGGAATCTTGTCTACCTATAAATAGAATATAAAACCTCGTACATGAGATGACAGATTTTAGACAATTAGAATATTTTGTATTCTCTAGGTGCATTATTACTTTTCTTGCTAAACCCTAGCAGTCATTGTAATCAATCACCTTTATTAATATATACAACGCATTTATGAGTATTTCTTCTGCATGAATGTTTCTTGATTGTATGATTCTGCCATTCAATCATTAACTCAATCATTATATTCGATCCTAAGTGAGAATCTCAATCTCACAACCTAGAACTTATGATTTTTTGTTAATAACTCACTATTTCACCCCTTAGATAGACAATATAGAATGCAATTGCTCATCCCACTAACTTAAGGTTGCCAAAATAAAGGAAATATAGACCAATTAGCGTTTGTTTAAACAGCCTAACAGTTTCTAAGTTAGTGGGGTGATACTGCTAAACTAAGGCTGACATGTACATTAGAAAAACAACCAAAACATTATTGAGGGTGAAATGGATCGGGTTCTCAGTTATATGCTTTAAACAAAGAAATGTAAACCTTGGATGCTTGATATGTAAGGTGTGTGGAGAATTGGATGAGAGTGATTCATTTATTCATCTCATGCGTGGTTTCCAACCACATTTGGGCTTTAATCTCTCAATGGTGTAAATTCCTGGTCATTTATGTATTCACTTATAGAGATTAATGGATTTACATAAGAAGGTAATAAATGATGTAATAAAGTAGAACGCAACCCATGCGGTAGTGCTTACTACATGTTGGTTCATATGGAAAGCAAGAAATGAGGCTATTTTCAATTAGATGAACATCTCTCCAATAACATTTTTAGTGATATTAAGGCACTAGTAACCCTTGAGTAGAGGAGCAGAATGGGCAAAAATTTATTTGGAGGGTCTTCTATATGCTTTCTTGATATGGGTTAATTTTGTGTATTTGAGAGATTTAATGTTGTTGTTGTTCCACTTGATTCTCTTTTATATTCCTTCGGCTTTTTAGCTTGTTATTTCGTTTCTTAATGAATTTTCCTTTTAAAAAAAGTTATTCAATAGTTGCAAATGTAAGTGGAACAAGCACCATAGTGCCATATGATATGTAAATCATTTTCCCTTAATTATTATGTTATAATTGTTTGCTTAAACCAATTAGACGTTTTCATCTTTAATGATATTACACATGTAGGAATAAAATACAATGGATGCAACATTTGGCTTTAAATTGTAGATCATCCGCATGCATTGCTATTTGGTTATATTTGGATACCAATAATTGCCAATGGAATCTAGAGTGTTTTACAAGTTTAAATGCATGGTTTATGACTAACAAATCCTTACAAATAGAAATTACTAAAGAGAAGGGGGGTGTTTGTATCTATCTCTAATCAAGTTTAGGCTACCACAGATTGATTCGTTCACTCTCCTTAACATCACTACTATAGGTTCTCTTTTCTTAAGTGTTCCACATACCACCATTGTTTTCTTCTTCTAGGTTAGTTTCTTGAGCTTTTCCTTTATTTCTTCTCATGTTGCTCTCTCTTTTTCAAAGTAAACATGTGATTCTAGTGGCTTGGCGACAGAAAACCATAGATCTAGTGATTATACTACTAAACTGCCGAGATAAAGGGGTTAAGTGGTCCGAAGGGGGTGACAACACATGAATGGAGGTGAGAGTGGTTGTCTAGATTTTGGTTGAAATTCATTTCTTGTTTGATTCCACCACATCTTCTCACCTTCTTCGATTCTTGCTGAAATACTATGAATAATTAAAATCACGGCTTCTTATTGAAGAATATTATTAATAAGATAAAGAGAGCATGGGGTTTCTTTATATTGGTCTTCAAAGTTTGCGTTTATATTTTCAATCTAATAGTTTATTTATTACACTAACAATACAATAGTTGAGACATGCTTTTATTTACACTCACATCACTAGCAACGTTTATAAAAATTCTGTTAAGTTAAGATAAAAAGACAATATACTCATAATATTTAAAAAATCTAACATTAAAATAGTAAAATATCTCACGCACTCTCTCTTCTTATGTTTCACCACCATCATCTTCGTTTTATCCTCATCATCATCATGATACCATCCTCCACCATCCACCAACACCACCTTAAAACTGAGTACCCTACCCTACCCTACCCATATCTCTTTCTTCTCTTCTCTTCCTCTATTCCAACAGTAACACTATTGCCACCACTAAAGCTCGCAACTGTAACCCCCACCAGTACCACCATTAGTTACCCCACTCACCACCATCGTTCAACACCCTACTACCGGTTCAGTTGTTTGATTTCGGGGTTTAAAATACAAAGCCTTATTGTTGAAGATCTTTCAAAGATTAAAGTGGTGTAGGTTAAAGATGGTTTGATGATGGTGGTGTGGTGGGGATTGTAGTAGGAGGATGGTCAGTGGAGGTGAATACGTGGTGGGCTTGTGGCTGCTAGTGAGTTTTGGGATGACAATGGATGGTATTTTTCTTGTGAGAGAGATATATAGAAAGATTTGGTGGGTGAGATGAGGTGGGATGATGAAGATGAACGATCTGGTTGTGTGCTTGTGTTGGGTTGATGTGGAATATAATGGTGTGTGGTGGGTGTGGGGTAAAGTGAAGAGAGATGTTTAATAGATAGAGAGAGAGAGAGTAGAGAGAGGGATAACAATTTACGAATTTTATCATTTCATATTAACTTAACAAAACATCAAACGGTGTTAGTGGTAGAGGCTGAAATTCAAATAAATTCTGAAACTATTAGACTATATATGTAATAATTAATTTATATGTCTGTAAGCGTAATTTTCACAAATTCACAGTGAATAAATAATTTACTTCAATATATTTATTCATCTTGATTTCGGTTTGATTTGAACTGTTATTGCATTAGTTTATACAATTTAATTTTGTAAGCCAATTATTTGGTAATTTCTTCGGTTAATAGCTTCATCAAATCAGAGATGTTAAGTTTGCTAACATTGTTTTAGAGTTGAAAATCAAGCTAGAGATAAGCTACATCAGATTAACATAATATGAATTTGAATTCGTATTATTGGTAATAGTTGGACATTATCTTTTAGTTATGTTTTAAATGTTTTAAAAGTTTCTAGATATTTTAAAACTGAAGTTCAATTAACTTGAATTTTAATATTTAAAAGGAAAAAGTTTAAATAAAAAGTCTCTTAAAACTACAAAGCGTAACTAATAATTTCAAATATCAATCTTTTTAATCAATGTTTATGATTAGATTGTAAGAAAAAGTTTGTTAGAAGAATATATTATTAATAATAAGTTTTGTTGACTTTTTGCAAGTTACCCATTTTTTAAAACATTCATGATTTTTATGTAAAACATTAACTTTTTATACAAATTATGTAGGATGTAGGTTCACTTTTTTATTAAAAGATAATAATTCTAACGATACTGTCGTTAGCCATGAAAATTTTTAGTACAATGTCGTTTACAAATATGACTATAAAAATAAATATAAACGATATTTGCAGGATCGTTGAAGGGTGTGTTTACAACACAACAACAGAAAGAGGAGATTAACCAAGCTTTAATCAATAGTAACTGGATTAACCAAGATAAGACACTAAGAACACAAGTAACGTAAGAGACAGAACACAAAGAACACAAGTATATGGTTTTCAAGAATGCTATATTGCTTTCTCTATGTTCTATTACAAGTGTTACAAAGCATAAATGAAAGATACAAGAACATGAGATACTTATACAACATCCTACAGCCGGCTATACTTTGAAAGCCAGCTGGATACAATTGACTAGACACACACAAAATCAATTCTAAAGTCAAAAGGCAGATTGCCTTTTGACTAGTGACTATGACATGCCATAGCTCACATCCTTATCTATTACAAAAATGATACAGTACATAAAGTAGATAGTTACAGACTCAGACCTCAATGTACAGTTACCAAAAGCATGGACCTTTTCACCAAACCATGTTAGTTGGTGCTTGTAGAGTTTCAGCGGAAAGGTGTCCAGCTTTATGGAACAGTACATCAGATAAAGCATATCTTAAAAGTCTTCGGAAGAAATCTGTCTTCATGAACTTGAAGCTTCGGAAGACTTTGACTCTGAGGCTTCGGAAGACTTCATCTTTGGCTTCGGAAGATGTTGGTCTTGGCTTCGGAAGATTTCACACTTAGAGTATTTCTGTTGCACATGTGAAACTTCCGAAGCATTCCACTTCAATGCACTTGTGCAGCATGCAGGAGAGACTAAAGATGTTTAGGTTGCATCACCTCTTCATTAATCTCTACAAACTCCCCCTAGGCTGATGCTACCAAAACACTTAGAAAACTTCAGATATTAATAGTCCTCATTAGGATGATCACCATTCCTTTCTTCATAAGATGATCAGGATTCTTCAGGCTATCAAAGTGTCTTCTCATGTCAAAGAGATCATGTAGAGGCAACTAAAACATATCTTGTCATGTATAAAGTCTTCAATGCCTTGATCTCTAATAACATGCCACCTTTCTGGATTTGTGGTGTATGTCCAAGACAAGATGGGTCTTCCTGATATTAGAGGAGCTACTAAAGTTGGAGTTGGTTGAGCATCCTCTGGCTGCACATCCTCATGTTGTTCTGATTCATCCTGAGGTTCAGAAGAGGATGCAGGCTTCTTCTTCTTAGACTTTGGTTTAGAAGCCATCCTCTTCTTTCTCTTTCCCAATTTTAACCGAGAAGACTGGCCTGCAGCACCAGATTGATCTTTATTGTCTCTCTCAGTTGGGACTTCCTCTCTCTCAGGCTCAGAAGGAGAGGGAGGTTGACCCTGCTGTGGATCAAAAGATGAAGCTTGTTGAGCATTAGCAGGAGGTCCGGGTTATGTTGTGTCTGTTTGTTCAACCTTAACCTCCACTTCAGGTGGGGCCTGACTTGGAGTGGTGTAAGTCAGTGAGCACTCCACTCTTGATCTTCTGCTTGATTACCCTGATATGCTCATCCATAGTGGATAGAGACATGGGTCCAAGTCCCTTCCGGAGAATCCATACAGCTTCAAGAAGCTCATCATCTCTGCCTATCAGCAGACTTCTTCATGCTCTTTTGGATGATGGCTCTTGACTTTGCAGCTTCTTCCCTCATCTTCCTCTTTGTTGTCTTTCTTTCTTGACTAACTCAAGCTCAAGTTGTTTTAAATACTCAAACTCAACATAGTCATAAGGTAAGGGAAGGAGTGCATCCACCTGATAGAGACCTGTGGCACTCAGGTAGTTAATCATCTTGATTCTGTCTTCTTCCTTATCTACCTGAGGTTCTTGTTGAACCACATCCTCTTGTTCAGGGCTTTCTTGAACTGGTGAGAGGGTAGGCATACCTCTATACAGTCTTTTTTTTTTCTTTCTTCTTTGATCTACTAGGAGTTCTGCATCTTCTGCCTCCTTCTTCTCTCTTGACCTTTCCAGATCAACCAGCTCATTCAATTCATCCAAGGGGAGAGAAATGATATTATCTATGTCATAGTTTCTAGTCTGCAGATAGTTGATCTTGACTGCCCTTAACTCATCATTCTGAGTATCTGGTCTGGGGGCAGCCCTAATTGCAGACTCCATGAGTCTTGGAGACTCAGTAGAGGAACCTTCTCCCCTTAGCCTCCTTTTCCTCTCTCTCTCCTCCTCCTCAATCTCCTCAGATGTCATTTTTCTTTTCCTTTTGTCACTCACAAACCTTTGTGACTCAGGGTGGAGAGAGCTTTGGCCTTCATTGCTCATTGCAACATCTGAGCTCAGGCCAGAGAGAGGTTGAGAAGCACCTTCACCGTAGGTGTCTCAGAAGGAATATGGATCTCTGCAGCAGTTGGAGATGATGAGACAGGGCTCTCAGGTTCTGTCACTGGGCCTTCAGTCAAGGTTTCCCCTATGAAGCTAATCTAGGGTCTGCCTCAACATCCAGTTGACCGATGACATTGCCTGATTGCCTTAGTCTCCTTCTTAGGCTGAACTCTGCAATGATCCTGTCTTGGATTCTTCTAGCCAGTCTGTCAACTTGTCTTGATTGGCTTGGGTTGACAAGTGGCATGTTGACTAGATCCAGACCTTCATAGTAGTTCAAGGTCTGAAAATTAAACTTCTTGCTGTCCTTGAACTCTTATGATGATGAGATCCTCCAGTTGTTGTCATACCTCCATCCAATGATGTGATTGAAGGATGATGAAGGTGACATGGCTCTTGGTATCCCATCCTCAAACAGACTCTGTATGAAGAGTCTGTGTAGTCCATATCATGTGAACTAGAGGAGGTTGCTGAGAATGCACAGTTGCAAATAAGGATGGTGAGTCCTCAAAGTCCATACTCTCAGAGGAACTCCCAAGTTCTGTGGCTGTAAGGACTTTCTCCCCCTTTTTGGTAGCATCACCCATTGCATAGGTGAGCTGGAGGATAGATCAATCACATCCACAGGTTCTTGTGTTCCTGGTTGAGCTCTCCTTAAGGGTCTCCCAGCTAGTTTTTCCTTAAGATATGAAATCTCAAGTTGCTGATCATTGATCCTATTGTTTAAGGTAGTCACCTGAGATTCAAGGTGACTGACCTTTGAAACTAATATGTGCATGTTTTGGATAGTTGTTGCACCTTTAGTCTCAGATCCCCCTCATCTTCATCAGAAGAATCACTGGGGGTGGAGAAGATTGGACTAGAGTCCTTTCTCTCATGACCAGTTATAAGTTCTTGGCCACTGGATTTCCTCTGCTTACTGGCAGTCTCAGTTGAGATGTCAGTAGGCTGAGTTGCCATGGTTGAGGTCTGAATGATGTAATCACTTGCAGAAGTGAGAGCCTCTTCCATATGGACATCCTGAACAAGTTCAGGAGTGTCCACCTCAGTTGTAGGTGACTGATGTGGGATAGATGTAGGAGACTCAGGAGTTCATCTCTCTTTGAGTAGGGGAAAAGAAGAGAGACTCATTATTCTCACTGAAACCTAGATCTTCATCAGTATAGAAGTCAAGGTTGGGAATTGGTTGGTTGAGATCTATAGGCTGGGGATGGTAACTGTCCCATGAAGGTTGATCACTTGAGTGTTGAGACTCAGAGTGATGGCTTAAAGCAGTAGGGCTAATGAGCTCATCAGGCTGAGCATGAGGAACCTCAGCACTGATTTTAGAAAAGATGGGAGTGGTTCTGCTCCAGGAGAAGTGGGAGCTTCAGTATCCACTTCTTCCTGAATGGGTGAGTATATGGGGGCCTCCACAGACTGAATAGTCTGAGCAGGGTTCGTTTGGATTTTCTTTGGTAGGTGATGGAGATTTGAGGCTGTGTAGGTGGTTGGAAAGTAGCAGGTGTGGGTTCAACACTAGCTTGTGCTGCTAGGTTGTCACCTTGAGCAATGAGCTCTAATATTTTTGGGACTAGGGCTGTTTCTACCCCAGAAATCCAACAGTGGACTTTCTCAATGTTTTAAAGATGTCGGGCTTCATCTGTCCCAATTTAAGAATGTTACCTGTTTCCCTTAACTGTGAGCCTAGTTCACAATGAAGAATGTACGGGACATATCTAGGAAACATGTATATTCTAAGGAGTCTAAATTAGCAAGCAAATTTGTAAACAAACTGAGAGTACCTGAATTTGACCCCTTGAACCATTCCATGGACTATAAAGGAGAGATCTTCAGGAATCTGGTCCCATCCACCATGCTTGTTTGATAAACTGTGAATGACCACATGGAGCAGGAATCTCCATTTGGATGAGACCTTCCCTTTCCTGAAAGTCTTTACAGAAAAATCTCCCTCATACCCCATCTGTGCAAAGGAATGATTTACAGCTTCCTTTGGGAAGAACACCTCACCTTCTTCATCATCCAGCTGAAGATGTTGGTTGATGATGGCCGAGTGATGAAGATTGTTCTCCCCTGCACTGTGGTAGACAGTGACCTTCTCCCCGTCATAATGACCTCTTGGCAGGTCTTCCAGAATTCAAGCAACTAATCCTCATAGAGTGGAGGATCAATGGTCAGGGAGGTGAAGTAGTTCGATAGAGACAAGAAACGACAAACCTCTGAGAAATGAGGATCTTTCTCAGAGCATAACAGAGCAACTTGATTGTGTTGTCTGTGTAGCTGCATGGTAAAGTTGGGATCATTTCTATGAGCAAGGTTAGCCATTGTAAGGTAGCTTAGAGATGAAGGAAAAGAAAGAAAGAAATTTCAGAGAGAAATTTGGGTTTTTAGGTTGGAGGAAGAGCAGATGATAGAAGAGGGAACCGTTGGTTTATATGAGAGAGGGATTTCAGATAAAGTTTAATGAAAGAGGATAAACTTTGAAATCCGGATGTCGGTCCCACCTCTGAAAAAGTAGTTTACTTTTGCTCAAAAAGTAGTTTTCTAGGAAGTCAAAAAGCTTCCAAGGTAATTAACTTCTTCGGAAGTTTTAATGAAAAAGCTTCCGAAGCTAAAATGACTTCGGAAGAGTTTCCTGAGAGTATTTGATGATTTTGCTTCAGAAGGAAAAATTAAGACTTGAGTGCTTTGTATAGAGATCAACAAAGCTTCCGAGAGTTAATTATTGCTTCGGAAGGAAAAGGTCCTTGAAAATAAGTAAGTGTCTAAGATAATTATTTAAGCTTCGGAAGATAAATTGAATTTCTTCCGAAGGTAAATTTCTTAGACAGTTAAATATTTTGAAGGTGTGATTTTCTTCCGAAGTTAAGAACCTAACTTCCGAAGTATAAAATCATCAATTAATCTAAGGAAAGTCTTCCAATCCAAGGAAAACATGAGCTTATGAAGATATTAGACTAGACACTTAGAACACACATTTTTTAAGAAATAATAAGAATTAGTTTTAAGAAAAATTTACTCAAGGTTGATCATCCCAATAGCTATTAGATATTTAAATCTTTGTTCATCAAAAGCTTTTGTAAACAAATCAGCATATTGTTCATCTGTGTGAACCTTGACTAGTTTAATTAATCCTTTTTCATAATTATCTCTTATTAGATTATACCTGATATTGATGTGCTTTGTCCTTGAGTGCTGCACAGGGTCTCTGTAATTGAGATAGCACTGTTGTTGTCTATGTGGATTGGAGTCTCCTTAAAATTTAACCCATAGTCTAGCATTGATTCTGAATCCAAAGCACTTGAGCACAGCAGCTAGCGGCAACAATGTATTCAGCTTCAGCAGTTGATGCAGAGACACAGGATTGTTTCTTGCATTGCCATGAGACAACCCTTCCACCAAGAAATTGACATCCCCAGATGTAGACTTTGCAGTCATATTGCAACCACCATAATCACTATCTGTATAAGTATACAGATTGAAGTCAGAATTCTTGGGATACCATAGACCAAGTGTTGATGCACCTTTTAGGTATCTTAGAATCCTTTTGATAGTGATAAGATGAGACATCTTAGGGTTGGCTTGATATCTTGCACAGATGCATGTAGCGAACATGATATGCCTGCTAGCAGTAAGATACATAAGAGACCCAATCATAGCCCTGTATAAGTGTCATAACCTCACACTCCCCCTCAAGATCAGGACCAAGGGAGTGGTTTCTGGCTATGGGTGTCTTAGCAATCTTACAGTCAGTCATATTGAATCTTTTGAGTATGTCTTGAACATACTTTGACTGACTTATGAAGATGCCATCTTCAACTTGCTTCACTTGAATTCCAGAAAGAAATTTAGTTCCCCATGGCACTCATTTCAAATCTGTCTTTCATAGCTTCTCAAAGTCTTTGCAGAGCTTTGGATTAGTTGAACCAAGATGATGTCATCCACATATACTTGAACTAGCATATGGTCTTTCCTTGTCTTTGATGAAGAGAGTTCCATCTATAGTACCTCTCCTGTATCCATGTTTACAGAGATACTCAGACAGTGTCTCATACCACTTCCTGGGTGCCTGATGCAGCCCATAGAGAGCTTTGTCAAGCTTGCAGACATAATCAGGATGATCAGGATCTACAAAACCAGTGGCTGTTTGACATAAACCTCTTCATCTATCACTCCATATAAAAAGGCACATTTCACATCAAGTTGAAAGACCTTGAAGTTCTTGGATGCAACAAATGCAGGAATTTCCTAACAGCTTCTAATCTTGCCACTGGAGCAAAGACATCAGTGTAGTCAATCCCTTCTTCTTGTGTGTATCCTTGAACAACCAGTCTAGCTTTGTTCTTGATGATGATGCCTCTATCATCTTCTTATTCAAAACAACCCATTGGTTCCTATGGTAGTCTTCCCAAAGGAAGAGGACAAAGGTTCCAAACTTCTGTCTTTTGAATTGAAGCAGCTCTTGTTGCATGCTTTCAACCCAACTTCCATCCTTTAGAGCTTCCTCAACTTTCTTTGGCTCTATCTGGGATAGAAAACAAGAGTGAAGACAAACATTTGCTTCATGGGTTTGTCCTCTTGTCTTTACCCCGAGACAACATTTCCAATGAGTTATGTGGTAGGATAGACTTGTGGATCCTAAGCTGAGGAATCACAGCAAGTTGTTGAGAAAGATCTAAATGAAAAATTTAGATCTGGCATAGATGTTCTCTCCCACCACATCAGCACACTTTTCAAGTGAACTTGATCCAAAGTGTGTGACATCATTGATGTTCTCATCTATGGTGTGGTTAGTGGCATCAAGAAATCCTTGGTCACTGTCACCATCACCATTGTTGCCTTCCACAGTTGAGATGTTCTTATCTGGTTGTAGAGCCTCTGAGCTGGATTTGAAGGCATACCAGATGTATCAGCTGAATTTGTCATTTTTGTGCTGATAGAAACCTCATTTGCAGAAGTAGTTCAACTGGAGCTGAAGATGTATGACTTGAAGGTCTTCCTAGCTCAAATCTTGGTCAAATCACCTGTATTTAAATTTTCTGCAGATCCTGAAAAACATCTCACAAGATTTATTAAAACAGTTGGTAACCAAATCAAGATCAATAGCCAATCTGGACCAGAACCAGCAACACATGGTGTTGTTCATTAAAGGTCACATTGCTGACTCCTCAACTATTCTATTCTAGAGATTGTACACTCATAAGCCTTAGCTTGGAAAGAGTATCCAATAAAGTGTCCATCATCTGATTCTCACAAACTTGCAATTTGATCTTTGGTATTCAAGATGGTGCAAGGACATCCAAATGACCTGAGAAAACCAATGAAAGGTTTTCTCGTTTGCCAAAGTTCATAAGGAGTCTTCCCATGAGTCTTAACTACTAAAACTCTGTTCTGCACATAGCAGGCAGTGTTGACTACCTTTGCCCAGAAGATGATGGGCAGTTTAGAGTCAACAGCATGGTTCTTGCAGCTTCAATCAGTGTCCTGTTTCTCCTCTCAGCAACACCATTTTGCTGAGGAGTCTGGAGCACTAAATGTCTTGCAATACCCTTATCATCACAAAATGTATCAAGGGTTTGATTCTTGAATTCTGTTCCTTGATCACATCTTATGATTTTGACCTTGTGATCAGACTGATTCTTAATCTTTAAGATGAAATCTTCAGAATCTCAGGAGTCTCATCCTTAGTTCTAAGGAAAAAAGACCCAAGTGAATCTTGTAAAATCATCTGTGATCACTAGACAGTATAAGGTCCTTCCTAAACTCATTACACTGGTGGGGCCAAAGAGATCCATATGTAACAAGTGTAGGGTGTAGTGATGGAGTTCATTTTCTTAGGCTTATGAGATACCTTATGTTGCTTCCCTTCAGGCATGAACACAGTGATCATCACTTGTAAACTCTTTCTTTGGCATTCCAGTTACCAGCTCATGCTTATCATTTATCATGTTCTTAAGGTTTACATGGCACATTCTTTTATGCCATAGGAAAGACTCATCACTATGGCTTTGGATAGAAAGCATGAAACTTCTCCGGAGGGAGAGGTTTCTTGCAAATCCATCTTGTACATGTTTCCTTTCCTGGGGGCTCTAAGCAGGATATGCTCATGAGGAATTACCACACTAGGCTTAAGAACAATGCATCATGCTCAGTAAGAGCAGCTGTTATGACTCTAATCACAAAAATTGAGATACACTCAGAAGATTGTATCCAGCTCCTTAACAAAGTTACCTTTTCAATGCTGAGCTTACCATTTATGACCTTGCCCCTTCCAGAAATGTAACCACCTTCATCTCCTCCAAAAGCAACAGGTCCTCCATCAATCCTTTCAAAGTTCTGGAGTAGTGACTATTACCAGTCATGTGCCTGGAGCAGCCACTGTCTATGATCCAAACATTCTGTTTGTCTCAGTGTCCCTGCATAAAAGAGAATGATTAGTTACATCTAGAAACCCAAGCCTTTCTTGTCTTGGGCTCACATGCAGAAGGTAAATTAACAGTAATAGATCCTATGGTTGTACTAAGAGGATCTTGAGCTGTTGTTGATGGAGAATCTCAGTCACTTGGTCTTTCTTAGACGTCCACACCACCTTTGGAGTCTTGGACTTGACCTTCAAACTTTAGAACCTTTTGGAGTTTCAGAAGTTTTGATGACTGAATCTTCGGAGATTCTGCAAACACTGCAGCAGACTTTAGTGCTTCGGAAGAACTCCTTTCTTCCGAGACCAAATGTTCTTCCGAAGAGAATTTTCCACTTCCCTTCTTTTTAGATTTGAGACTTCCGAAGGAAACTGGTTTTCCTTCCGAAGCCTGAATCTTCTTGGAACTCTTTGAAGCCTTTGTTTTGTCCATGTGGACAGTACCTTTAGGATTGAGGGACAATCCTTTGCAATGTGAGTGGTGCTGTCACACATAACACAATTCATCTTCTTCTTCACAGAGCCTTGTCTAGAGAGTAAGACTGTCTTTGGTCACTCCCTTCTCCACCTTCATCTTTGCAGATGCTGAGACAATACTTTTGGGCTGAGAACTATGCTTGGAGTTTGATGGACCAGGCTGTGTAGCAGTGGTACACAGCAGATCAGTCTTCTTCTTGCTGCTGAGATGAGTTGAGCAAGAACCAGAATTCTTAGCAGAGTTTTGGTTGATGCCTTCAGTCCTTACCACTTTAAACCCTACAGAAATAAAATTTGTTTCTGCTTAGAGTCAAAGTAGCCTTGATCTCTTGAGCCTTCCTTGCCTTCCTTTTGCTCTTTCTGATCAGTTCTTTCTCATGGACTTGGTCATCACAGTCTTCACTTTCTCCTCATAAGGATAGTGGCCTTCTTGGAATCCTCCTCTTCACTCTTAGTAGAGGGATTCTTCACTATCTCTTCTTCATCCTCCTCACTCATAGGATCTATGAGAGGAAGCTATCTTCACAAGTTCCACACCTAGGAGATCTTACTGACAAGATTGTGTGTGGAGGAGCTATCTCATTGGATCCCAGTCCTTGTCTATTTTGATAGCACACTTTGTTGTGTAGGGATGAGGATATCATGTTCTTGAGGTCTCTTCTTCAAGAACACTCTTTTCTACCCTGGCTTTGCTGATCACAAGCTTAGCCTGGCATTCAGTTAACTTGGTTTAAGATCTTTATTTGAGTCCTAAAATCTGTGTGTTCATGTTTTAGAACTGAAATTGTTTTCTCTAAGTCCTCTATTTTCAGCTTATAATCATTTTTCAGTCTTCTAAAATCAGATTTTAAATGTTTAAGGACTCAATATCAGATCTCATTTCCAAGTTCTAGGACCTGTACCTGTTAACTTTAGCAATGCATTCAGGAGTACAGAGATGTTCTAATACCTCGTGGCTTCATCATGATCTACCATCAATGATTGGTTTGGAGAAGCATCTTCCACATGAAAGTTCCAGTCAAAGCCTCCTTCCTCAATAGCAACAACAGCTTGCTGCTTTGACTTCTCATTATGGAGAACTTTGTCAGTGTAGTTTGGTCTGGGTTGTGTTTAGCCACCATTGGTTTCTAGGTGCCTTACACTCTCTGGCAAAGTGGCCCATCAAGTTACAGTTGTAACACTTGACTTTGCCTTTGTCCAGTCCCAACTTTCCACTGGTTGCATTGCTTGGAACTTCCTTCCAGTCCTCTTGTAGAACTTCTTGGCTCTGTGAGTGAGAAAAGCCATCTGCTGGACTATTTCCATGTACTACAGATCATCTAGATGGATACAGTCCAGGTCTTCAAGAGTGAAAAGAGAGTTGCCACAGCTTTCATCAGAAGACACAAGGCTTGAGAAGAGCTTGCCTCTTGGAATGGGCTTCCTTGAGTGTAGTTCTCCTTTGGTCTCTGGGAAGGTGATGAAAGGACCCTTGGGTGAGTTCTCAGGGTAGCATATAAGATGATGTTTGGGTTCTATGCTATTCCTTTCAACCACATGTAGGGCTGAACCCATTTGATTGTTGGAGTTGCCAGATGACCCTGCATGTTCATCTCCATCTGGTAGCCCTGAGAATCCCATATAACCTATCAGAGTGAGAGTTTTGAGATTTTCAGTTCTCTTGATCACCACACGTAGTGTGTCCATTGCCTAGGAAGTGAGGACATGAACTTCCTTACAATGTCTCTATCTCAAGAGAAACTCCTCCATCCACTAGGGTATCCACAATCTCAACATACCTGAAGTATTGCTAAGTCATGGTCTCACCTGTTTTGAAGTGAAGTTTTCAAACTGCTGCTTCAGGAGATCCTTCTTGCTCTCCTTGGCTTCAGAAGAACCCTCATACCATTTTCAGTGCATCCCACACTGCTTAGCTGTTTTGCACTTCTTGAAACCTCTGTACACAGAGTTTGGAAGGCCAGTTTGAAGAGCTGTCATGGCTTTCCTGTCTATCTCTACTCTCTTCTTATCTTCATCAGAGTAGTAGCCCATCCTTGGGGATCATACCAGCACCAGTAGCAGAGGGTGTGCTGGGTATGAAAGGTCCATTCTCAATAGACTCCCACATTCTTGAATCAAGAGACTTGATGAACCTTCCATTCTTAACACCAGGTGTTAAACTCATTAAGAGTGATTAGTGGGGACTTGTTCATGGTTCCAGTTTCCATATCAGTTTTGGAAATGACTGCCATTTGAAAAGTTTGGTATTTGTGTGTGAGGGATCTTAAGATGGTGAGATCTTATATCAAGAGCCTGAAAGCTCTGATACCAAATGCAGGATCGTTGAAGGGTGTGAGTTACAACAAAACAACACAAAGAGGATAACCAAGCTTTAATCAAATAGTAAACTGGATTACCAAGATAAGACACTAAGAACACAAGTAATGTAAGAGACAGAACACAAAGAACACAAGTATATGGTTTTCAAGAATGCAGTATATTGCTTTCTCTATGTTCTATTACAAGTGTTACAAAGCATAAATGAAAGAGACAAGAACATGAGATACTTATACAACATCCTATAGCCTGCTATACTTTGAAAGCCAGCTGGATACAATTGACTAGACACACACAATCAATTGTAAAGTCAAAAGGCAGATTGCCTTTTGACTTGACTATGACATGCCATAGCTCACATCCTTATCTATTACAAAAAGGATAAAGTACATAAGTAGATAGTTACAGACTCAAGACCTCAATGTACAGTTACCAAAGCATGGACCTTTTCACCAAACCATGTTAGTTGGTGACTTGAAGAGTTTCAGCGGAAAGGTGTCCAACTTTATGGAACAGTACATCAGATAAAGCATATCTTAAAAGTCTTCGAAGAATCTGTCTTCATGAACTTGAAGCTTCAAAGACTTTGTCTCTGAGGCTTCGGAAGACTTCATCTTTGGCTTCGAAGATGTTGGTCTTGGCTTCGGAAGATTTCACACTTAGAGTATTTCTGTTGCACGTGTGAAACTTCCGAAGCATTCCACTTCAATGCACTTTGTCAGCAGGCAGGAGAGACTAAAGATGTTAGGTTGCATCAGCCTCTTCATTAATCTCTACAATATTTATGTACCAAACTTGATTCAAACATCCTTCTTTAGTATATACTCCAACGAGTCTTCATATAGTATTCTTGACACGAGTCTTCGTCACGTTTGAATCTTCAACTATACACCTTGACTACAACAAAAACAAACAAAGATTGATGGTTATGATTGAGGATCGTGTTAGACACGGGACCCTTAAAACAGACTTCGAGTCTCTACTCAAGACAACGTGTCTGTCTCCCAGGGTACAACAGCCAAAGCAGTATGTACTGCCGAAGAGTGCCTCGGCCCAGAGATCACCGGGTAAGTATGTGTTATGAAATTATATGGAACATGATTAAAGATGATGGGGGTAGGAAGAACAATTTAGAGAGTACTCCTCTCTAATTTCTATAAAACTTGTTGACACTTAAGAAAATAAATTTCTTCTTCTCCTTTTTCATCATCATGAGTTTGTTATATACTTATGCTAATAAGTTCATATTAATGTGAGTTTTATGATTCACAACCAAAACTCTTTTTTGATTTATGAAATGTTTTATGAGACTAAATTAAAACTCTTATTTTATTCATGACAAGTTTAGTACCAATTTTAATAAAAATTATGATCAATAATAGACATTTATAGTATTTATTAAAAGACTTGGTCAACATAAAACATCCATGTTAATCAAAACATAGCTTTATTACCATTATGCAAGAAATTACAAAATTTCCTACAAAATTCATCTTAACTTCAGTTTGGACACGGATAATTCGTTACAAAACGAGAACTTAAACCAATAATAAATAACTATTTATATAAAAACATATAAATAAATTATTTTGTGTCCAAAATTCCAACAATCCCCCACATGAATGGAGATCGATCAAAACACACCAAATTCCCAATGAAAACTCGATAGTTGGTCTTACAGGATAGGTAGGTGTTGTCATTGAACCTTCCTTTGTGAAGTATACTTAGCTTATTGATGGTGTGTAGACGCGATGTCTTTGAACAGACCCCGTTTTGTGTAGACGACAACATATTTTCACACAAGACTCTCCTTAGTCGGGCACATCCCCTTATTGTCATGCCCATTATGGTCATGGATCACTATCCTGGTTCTGCGAGAGCTCTAGGATTTGCACCACCCCACAAATCCATTTGAAGCAACCCCACTTCTCTCTAACATAGGTAATTGCAAGATCGAGGTTTGTCACTAAACGCTTATGTTTTCCTCTCAAACTCACCTAGAACAACACTCTGGATAAGATAGAATCAGGAAGAGTTGATCACAATATAGAAAGTAATAAAGACACAGGAAGTAATTTTCAAGGTACTTTTATATATTGCTTCTCAACTCAATATTACAAGACTCTTACAAGATGTGTGGAATGAGTTACAAAGAGAACCTATATATAATACTACCTACAACCGGATATACTTTGATACCAGTTGGGATCCTATAGCTAAAGTCTATACTACAAGACTAAAGTTTAAGGTATCTCGGATAAAGTCTTATCTGAGATTTGGTAGTCAGGACATGTCCTTGACTTACCTTTTGTCACCAACTAAAGTTGGTAATTTGTACTATCATGAAAAGGTGAACAGCGGAATAAAGTATGGTCAACTGCATGGCTCTTTAGGAAGAAGCCATATAGTATCAGAGGTCTGCAGCGGAGTGTCAGAGACCATACTTGTGTCCACTGGTTTATAGTAGTGTCTTCCAAAGGTTAAATGGCTTTGGAAGAGTAAGTACTTCCGAAGCCACTTATACTTCGGAAGAGACTACTTCTTCCAAGACTTGGAGACTTCTTCTTTTCAACATACTTTGGAAGTGGTCTTCAGCTTATTCTTCTAAGACTTGAACTTCGGAAGTATACACTTGACTTCGGAAGTAGAGTTCTGTCTTCGGAAGTTAATCTTTCACATTGTCTTCCGAAGAACTCTACAACCTTCGGAAGTTCCATGCTAAGCTTCGGAAGCCTTTGCATGCAGCACCAAAATTATGTAAGTGACTTAGTTTTGGTTGCATTAGCCTTCTTCTTGATCCAACAAACTACCCCTAGGCTAATGCTAAAACTTCACTTGTTTCTGCTTCTCAAAACTTTCAGCACCAAGGAGAGTAAATATTTGTCTGTCTCTTTGTTCTTCCCTGATGTGGTGCTGAGAAGTTTGTACAGATCCTTGGTAGACAGGAAATCCAGTCTGTCACCTTGGATAACATGTACCCTCTGAAAAGAGTTAGTTGATGGGAACTGTAATCATATTCCCATCTGACTATAGGTTCCAATTCTGGACCCTCCACCATCTATAAAAAGGCAGTGCCTTTGGTGGGAGGTCTTTCCTTGTCTTCCTGTCTTCTCAATCTCAACTCTTCTTCAATCTTGGCCTTTGCAGTTAGCTCGACTAGGTGAAGGCTGCTGAGATGATTTCTAATGAGTGTAGCAGCTTTAGAGTTGGAGGGGGTTGGAGAATGGCTTCTCTGCTAACTCAGCAATATCAAATCTGCTGGAGTGTAGCAGAGAGGTTGCATTAAGTCTATTGAATTCACCATTTTCCCTTTCCACAACAAAGTTGTGAGAAGTTTCATCAAACCTCCACTGGACTATTTTCTTTCTAGGCATAAGAGACTGACTGGAAATCTTGTCCTCTTTGTCTAGCAGAGTCACCAGTTTCCTTCTAAGTTTCTTCTCTTCATCATTTAATGAATCTGAGTTGAGGCCTAGAAGTCTAACTTCCTGGTCTAGTGTTCCTCTAGGTAAATCAAGAAATTGATCTCTTGTGAGGAACAAGAGGATCCATCAACATAGGTAATGTTGACAGAATCTTCATCACATGAGACTTCGCTCAGAGTTGTGCAGTTAATGAGCTTGGTCTTGATTACCTTGAACTCCTCAAGAGAGAGATGTTGAGAAGGCTGAGGGATGGTGTGGATGATTATTGGGTAGGTAAGGTTCAGAGGTTCTGGCGAGTGTTTTGGGTTGAAGGATTAGAAGTTTGGGAGGTTGAGGTGAGGGAGAAGTTGTGGGTAATGGTGTGGGTTCAGGGGTGAAAGGCTCGGTTTTAATGGTGAAGGGCGAGGGTGAGGGTTCAGGTTGAGGTGGAGTGGTTGCAGTGAAGGTCATCCCCTTTACCCTTCTGTACATCTCTTTTCTCTTCCCTATCCGGATATCAACCTTGATTTCACTAACAATCCGTTGGAGTGTCTTCAGAAGAGTGTAGATACTCTTTTGAAGGCTGTTGGTTTGGGTGTCAGGCTCCTAGGTTTGAGGCTGAGGAGACTCAAAACCCATATTAAGGTCAAAAGAGAAGGATGGAGAGACCTTAGACTGAGTGGGAGCCCATGTTTCTACTCTATTCTTTTTGGATTGAACAGGAGGGGCTTGTTCAATCAGAGTAGATTGAACAAGAGTTCGTTTGGGGCGTCTTTGATATGTGATGGTGATGGGTGGAGAAGGCAGTGTTGTTATTATGGTGGTAGTTGCTGTTGTGGGTTCATCACCTATGGGGTGAGCAGGGATGTCACTAGGAGCTATGCGCTCAATCATACCTGGAAGCAGAGTGGTGTACCTTCTAGTGAAGTTGGTGGATACCTTCTTCAAGGTCTTGAAGATGGTAGGCCGCATGTGGGGGACAGTCAGAGCAGCTGCACAGACAAGCATGCTCTGGTCCAACTCACAGTTGATGATGTGTTGAATGAATCTAGGATACATATAGAATGTCTCCCTTTGTAGATTCCAAATCAGATTGGTGAACACAAATCGTGAGTAATTGAAGCGCAGGCCTCTCACCAGTCCATGAACTAAGCATCCTAGTTCATATGGGATTTGATCCTATTCGACGGACTTGTTAGACAAGCAGTGGAGAACAACATGCAGGAGGAACTTCCAGTTGTAAGAGAAGTTGAACTTGTATACCGTTGACCTGCTTATGTCTCCGCCATATTCTATTAGGAGTAGGTGCGGTCCAAATCTGCCTATGGGAATTCAGTAGGAGCTCCTTCATCATGAAGCTCTAGATGCTCCCTGATGAGTTGTTCAGTAATGATCAACTCTTGTCCACAAATGATGGACCTCAGTACTCGAATCCCATTTAGGGTTTTAGCTTGACCATTTCCCCAAAATTCGGCCATGTGATTAGAGTAAACAGTGGGGTTAATGGTAAGAGCAGTGTAGTAAGGTGATTGGGTGAGAAAGGAGATGATTTCAGAGAAGTTGGCATCCCTTGAAGAATTAAGAAGTGCGACTTGGTTGTGCTGAGGGTTAACTGCCATTTGGAGAAAGGTGAATGTGGATGATTTTGAGCTTGGGTAAAGTTATAGAGGAGAAAATTTTCTAGGGCAGTAAAAACTGCAAGAAGATGAGATTGAACAGTCGAGATTATTTGAAAGAGGGTGGGAAGATGGTAATGGGGGTTAGGATAAGGTGATGTGATGGTTTAGTGGATGAAAACAGTGGCGGTAAGGTTAAAATCATTAAATAATCCAACATCAATAACAAAATATTTGCTTTTTATAGTGTGGGGCCAAGAGATTTATGTTACACAGTAGAATCTTTCTTCCGAATGTAAAATTTCCGAAGGTAATTAGTCTTCCGAAGGCAATTCTTACTTCCAAAGCAAAAACTTTGCTTTCGAAGGTTAGAGTTGCTTTCCAAATGGAGAGTTTGTAACCCTTGGAAGTAGATCTGATATGTAATCAATCACTTCTTTCGAGACCAAAAGTTCTTCCGAGAAGAAAAATTATCCTTTGAGAAATTATGCTTCGGAGATATAAAAATAACTTCCGAGAGTTAATTTCTCTTCGGAAGAAATTTACACTTAGAAAATTTTCAGAAAGATCTTTTGTAACAGGCTTAAATTATATTGACAGAGGACATTACATATTAAAAGGTTTTCAAAAAGGTGATCTAATCAATGCTTATCATCCCAATAGCTGTTATGAGATACTTAAATCTTTGCTCATCAAAAGCTTTGGTGAACAGATTAGCATATTGTTCATTTTAGTCAACTTTGATTAGTTTAATCAGATTTTTCTCATGAATATCTCTAATGAAATGGTACCTGATGTCAATATGCTTTGTCTTGGAGTGCTTTACCGGATTTTCAGTAATGGAGATAGCACTTTTGTTGTCAATATGGATAGGAGTACTCATAAAGTTGAATCCATATCTGATTCTGAATCCATAGCAGTTGAGCACAACAGCTAGCAGCAGCAATGTATTCAGCTTCAGTAGTTGATGTAGATACATAGGATTGTTTCTTGCATTGCCATAAGATGATCCTTCCACCAAGAAATTGACATCCTCCTGATGTTGATTTCTTGTCAATATTGCAGCCCCGTAGTCACTGTTAGAGTATCCATAGAGATTAAAATCCTTGTTTCTGGATACTAGAGACCTAGTTTAGGTGCTCCTTTTAGGTATCTGAGGTTTCTCTTAACAGCAGCTAGGTGAGACACCTTTGGAGCAGCCTGATATCTTGCACAAATGCAAGTAGCAAGCATGATATCAGGTCTACTGGCAGTAAGATACATCAGTGAACCAATAATTGCCCTATACTGATTTGATCAGTATCCTCCCCCTCAAGGTCAGGACAAAGGTTATGGTTTCTGGGCATGGGTGTCTTGGAAGGCTTGCAATCCTTCATTTCAAATCTTTTTAAGATGTCAGAGACATACTTAGATTGATTAATGAAGAACCTTCCTTCATTTGCTTCACCTAAATTCCAAGAAAAAAGTCCTTTTTCCCATGGAACTCATTTCAAACTTCTTTTTCATAATGCTCTCAAAATCCTTACACATTTGGTCATTCGAAGAACCAAATATGATGTCATCAACATAGACTTGAACGAGCAAGATGTCCTTTCCAGACTTTCTGATGAAGAGAGTCTTGTCAATGGCACCTCTAGTGTAGCCGTTCTTCAGAAGAAATTGAGATAATGTCTCATACCACAGCCTAGGTGCTTGGTGCAGCCCATATAGAGCTTTATCCAATTTACACACATAGTTGGGGTGTTGTGGGTCTTCGAATCCTGGAGGTTGGCATACATAGACTTCCCTATCTATATCCCCATATAGAAATGCACACTTGACATCAAGTTGATAGACAGTGAAGTCCTTGGATGCAACATAAGCAAGGAAGATCCTAACTGCCTCAAGTCTTGCAACTGGTGCAAAGACATCATATAATCAATCCTTCCTCTTGTGTGTATCCTCGAACTACAAGTCTTGCTTTATTCTTGATGATCAAGCCTCTATCATCTCTCTTGTTTCTGAAAACCCATTTAGTGCCTATAGGTACTTGACCAGATTGTAGAGGACATAGGTTCCATACCTTCTATCTCTTCAATTGAAGCAGCTCCTCTTGCATCGATTCAAGCCAGCTACTATCTTTTATGGAATCTTCTACCTTCTTGGGTTCCATCTGGGATAGAAAGCACGAGTACAAGCAAACGTTCCCATGATGAGTCTGTCCTCTTGTTCTCACACCCTCAGTGACATCCCCTATGATGTTCTCAGCAAGATGAGTGTTATGAATCCTAAGGCGAGGAATCACTTCCAGTTGTAGAGATAGATCCAGGTTGGACATATTCTGCTCAGAATTGGAACACTCTGGCTGCTGTTGTTTCAAAATCATTCAATCAGGATTGATTGAATGAGTGAGAAACATCATCAATGGTTACTAGTGAAGCAGTATTAACAGTTTCCTGTTCCTTCAAAACACTACTTCCTTTTGCCTGGTGTTGTGATGGATCACCTGTGAGTTTTGAGGCTCATAAGTGATTCACTTGTATAGCTTCACAATTCCTTGATATAGTCAAGCTATAAGATCTGTAAATGTGGAAACTTCGTTTGTTACAGCTCTTAGAGAATCTAGACTAGGTCTGGGTAGCTCAAATAGTTGATCACCAGCAGTAAGATCAACATCATTTTGAACTCCTATTCCAACTAAAACATTCTCACAAGAAGGTTTAGAATGATTTGGAAACAATTCTAAATTGAAGATATGATCAGGGCCATCCCCCCTAACACAAGGAGTGTGCTCATTAACAACTATGTTGGATGACTCCTCAAATTGTTGATTCTTAATGTTGTATACTCTATAAGCTTTGGAGCTAGAAGAGTACCCAACAAAGATAGCATCATCCGACTTTCAACCAATTTTGCTAAATTGTCTTTTGTGTTAAGTATAGTACACCTGCTGCCAAAGGACCTTAGAAAGCCAATGAACAGTGGCCTCTTGTTCCATAGCTCATAAGGGATTTTTCCATGGGGCTTAACTACAAGAACTCTATTCTGCACATAGCATGTAGTGCTTACTGCCTCTGCCCAGAATGTTAGAGGTAGTTTTGAATCAGCTAACATAGTTTGAGTAGCCTCAATAAGCGTCCTATTCCTCCTCTCAGCAACACTATTTTGTTGAGGAGTTCTGGGAGCACTATATTTCTAGCAATCCTTTTTGAGTTATAGAATGAGTCAAGAACGAAGTTCTTAAACTCAGTCCCTTGATCACTTCTAATGATTTTAACCTTGTGATCAATTTGATTTTCTATTTTAAGAATAAAAGATTTTAGTGTTTCAGCAGTTTCATCTTTAGTTCTTAAAAGAATACCCATGTGAATCTTGTAAAAGCATCAACTATCACAAGGCAATATGATTTCCTTCCAATGCTCATTATACTTGTGGGACCAAAAAGATCCATGTGTAATAAGTGTAATGGAGTAGTGATAGAGTTAACACATTTGGATTTATGATATGTCCTGTGTTGTTTCCCTTTCAGGAATGCAACACAGTTATCTTTGCGGAAAAACTCCTTTTTAGGCAAACCATGTACCAAGTTATTTTTAGCCAATTTATTTATTGTCATAAAATTTACATGACACATATGCTTATGCCACAATGTTGACTCATCCCACAGCTTTGGAAAGAAAGCATGATACTTCACCTATTGGGGAAGCATTGTTCATATCAAGCTTGTACATATCCCCTTTTCTGGGAGATCTAAGAAGTACCAATTCCAAGGAATTGTCATCCCAGGTTTGAGGATAATACACTCATGTTTTGTGAAGAGCATTTGGTGCTTTTGATCAAGAATTAGAAACACTTAACAGATTGTGTTCAAGTTTTTGAAAAGTGAACTTTGTCAACCTTTAATTTACTATAGGATATACTCCCTCTGCCATAAATATATCCTCCGGCCTCCCCTCCAAATTAGACAGGACCTCCATCATAGTTTTGAAACTGTTGAAGGAGAGATCTGTTCCCTGTCATGTGCCTAGAGCATCCACTGTCTACAATCCAGACATTGTTGTTCTTGTCATATGGGCGTCCCTACACATAAGATGAGTTGTTAGTTTTGTTTGGAAGCCCAAGCCTTGCTAGTCTTGGGTTCTTCCAAAGATAATGGCATAATTGAACCAAATGTTATGCATGGGGGTTCAATAAAGGTCTTTGAAGAAGAGGTTTGGGCTGCAGCATCTTCATTGATCTTCCAGTCCATCCTTTGGTTGATCATGGAGGATGAGCTTGTTGAAGCTTTAGCAGCATGGCTATCTTCCGAAGCTTCTTTCTTTTCGGAAGAAGTCTTCACCATCTTTTCTTCCGAAGCAGTCTTCTTCTGGGGAGGTTTCAAGGGAACTTTCTTGTTCTTCCGAACTTTAGTAGCTTTTGCTTCCGAAGCCATTTTCCTTCGGAGAAAGAGTTTTTTTCCGAAAGCAACCTGGCTTCCGAAACTAGCTTTCCTTTTTTTCATTACCTGAACTGTTTGAAAAGGTCCAAATGTAAAACCTTCCTTGACTTCTTCTTTTCTAACATTATTTGCATAATGTGTGCTTGCAGGATTGTAGTAACAATCTTTTGCCATGTGGTTATGTAGACCACACATTATGCATGCAATGTTAGTTCTTTGGGATGTGAGGGTTGCTGTTTCTTGGGCTTCTTTTCTTCGTTAGCAACTTTTCCCTTCAACTTCTGAGCCTTTGGCAGGACAGAAGTGCTGGTATTACACTCATTTCCTGAATCAGAAGTACCTAACACTTGGAATCCAGCTGAGATAAAGACACCCTTCTGCTTGGGGTCAATCTTTAGCTTGGACTCAGCCACCTTCTTGCATTTCTCCTAGCAGCTTTAGCTCTGCTTCTTCTGGCCTTAGTGGTTAGGATTTGTTTTTCATAGGAGGAGATGGATATATCTACATGTTCCTTCCCTGTGGTGACCACTATTGTTGCTTCATCCTTTAACTCTTGTGAGGAAGGGTCAGTAGTTGGAACCTCTTGCTCCTCAGTACCACATCTAGGCTGTCTAATAGACTCATAAGAGTGTGGTGGATCAATTCCATTGGTTCCCAATCCTCTTTTGTTCTGATAACAGAGTTTGGAATGGGAGGATGATGCAAGAATAGCTTGGAAGTTTTGCTCAGAAATAGCATGCTTCCTGGCCTGAGCCTCAGCAGTGACAAGCTGGGCTTGAGCCTCAGACAATTGGATATCAGATCTTTGATTTGAGTCTTGTAGTTGGTGTGTTCATGTTTTAAAAGAGACAGTTTTCTCTAACTCCTCAATTTTCTTTTGATAGTCAGATTCAGCTCTTTTAAAATCAGATTTTAAGATATTTAAAGACTCAATATCAGATCTGATTTCCATATTGTAATCCTGATAGAGTTTAACTTTAGCTATACAGGCTGGAGTGCAGAGATGTTCATATACCTGGGCATCATCTGTTCCGGCCATGAGAGCTTGAGCAGGAGTCACCCCTGTACCATGAAGCTCCAGTCAACTTCTTGAGCTATTGCATTGTTTCAGTTGACTTCTCAGCAGGCTTTGAGGTTGAGGGATGTGTGGAGGCCTGTGGATTCCGGATTGGTGTTGGGAGCCTTGCATTCCCTTGCAAAGTGACCCAGTTGGTTATAGTTGTAACACTTTGCCTTGTCTTGTCAAACCCAAACTTGCTGGTAGTTGGGTTTTGAGGGAAGTGCCTCCAGTTCTCTTAAAGAACTTCTTCGCTCTGTAAGTTAAAAGAGCCATCTGTTGGACAATGTCCACGTATTCTACATCATCTGGACTGAAACACTCAATATCATCAAAGCAGTATTGAATATCACTAGAGTGTCCACTTCCTGAGACAAAGGCAAAACTTTCCTGAAAGGAGTTGTGTTGAGCCTGTTGAGACCTTGAAGTCTCAGAAAAGTGACGTAAGGTCAGAAGAGAGCAGAGCAGGATGCTGTTGATAAGTCAGGTAATGCTAAGGTTGTGGTGGTAATGAGCCTTCAACAACCATTAAAGCATTGCTAGCAGGAAGACTCATGGGTCTACTTGTTTGGTGGACCTTCTTACTCTCCATCTCTAGGCGATATCCATTAAGGATACCATAGAGTTCAATCATGGTGAGAGTGTTCAAGTTCTCTGTCCTCTTGATAGAGACACAGTAGAATGTCCACTCGTTTGGAAGAGCACTCATGAACTTTCTAGTAAGATCTCTGAGTTCAGGAGTGATCTTCACAGATTGAAGAGAAGAGATAAGATCCATGTACCTGAAGTACTGCTAGCTGAGAGTCTCTCCAGAAATATGAGTGAAGTTCTCAAACTGCTGCTTCAGCGAGTCCTTTTTTGAGCCATTGGAGCTTGAGTACATCGGAGCAAGCGCATCAAACAATTCTTTGGCAGTCGTGCAATGCTCGAAATCCCACCATAATGGAGTTCAGTATTGCAGTCATGAGAATGGGCATGGCATTGCTGTCGATGTCCATCTTCTTTCTGTCTTCATCAGAGTAATCCTTCACAGCCTTTTCTATCATGGCACCATTTCCACCTGGAGATGCCACCTTGGTTTATACGGGCCATTGATGATGGAGTTCCATATTTGCTGTCTTGAATTCAGGAGTAATGATGGGAGCCTTTGTCATGGTTCCCATTTCTACCTCGGACTTGTTAAGGGCCACTAGAGTGAGTGGGTTGTAGGGAGGAGTGAAAACAGGTTGATTTGGATGGTTAGATAACGCAATCAAGAGCTTGAGAAGCTCTGATACCAATTGCAGGATCGAGGTTTGTCACTAAACACTTATGTTTTTCTCTCAAACTCACCTAGAACAACACTCTGGATAAGATAGAATCGGTAAGAGTTGATCACAATATAGAAAGTAATAAAGAACACAGGAAGTAATTTTCAAGGTACTTTTATATATTGCTTCTCAACTCAATATTACAAGACTCTTACAAGCTGTGTGGAATGAGTTACAAAGAGAACCTATATATAATACTACCTACAGTCGGATATACTTTGATACCAACTGGGATCCTATAGCTAAAGTCTATACTACAAGACTAAAGTTTAAGGTATCTCGGATAAAGTTTTATCTGAGATTGGTAGTAAGGACATGTCCCTGACTTACCTTTTGTCACCAACTAAAGTTGGTAATTTGTACTATCATGAAAAGGTGAACAATAGAATAAAGTATGGTCAACTACATGGCTCTTTAGGAAGAAGCCATACAGTATCAGACTTCTGCAGCGGAGTGTCAGAGACCATATTTATGTCCACTGGTTCATAGCAGTGTCTTCCAAAGGTTAAATGGCTACGGAAGAGTAAGTACTTCCGAAGCCACTTATACTTCGGAAGAGACTACTTCTTCCAAGGCTTGGAGACTTCTTCTTTTTACATACTTCGGAAGTGGTCTTCAGCTTATTCTTCTAAGACTTGAACTTTAGAAGTATACACTTGACTTTGGAAGTAGAGTTCTGTCTTCGGAAGTTAATCTTTCATATTGTCTTCGGAAGAACTCTACAACCTTCGGAAGTTCCATGCTAAGCTTCGGAAGCCTTTGCATGCAGCACCAAAATTATCTAAATGACTTAGTTTTAGTTGCATCAGCCTTCTTCTTGATCCAACAGTGATTCCATGAATCATTAAAAGCATTATGGTTATATTGATTCTTGATGTGCTCCAAATTATACATAGAAATCCTATCAAAAGCACATCAATTATTCCTTAATATCTTCCTTAAAATGATGAAAATGTACTTAAAAGTCTTAAATTGTGTTTTCAGGTGTTTAAAAGGACAAGTTGGACAAAAGAAGCATATTTAGCAAGAAATTGAAGTAATCTGAGCTTGGAGTCCAAGCATGGGGTCGTGCCTCTTTAAGCACGCCCCCATGCTTTGCCAGAAACACACCCTCGTGCTAAATTAACACACCCTCGTGTTTGGAAATCTGACAGGACAAAAAGTACTCTTCCCTAAAAGTAGACACGGGGTCATGCCCCATCTCCAACACGGGCCGTGCCCCATTTAGCACGGGGTCGTGCCCGACACAACCTGCATGTACGAGCCGACCAACTTTCGTAAGCATTGTACTAGCACATGGTCGTGCCTTTTAGGCACGGGGCCGTGCTTAAACATTTCGGAAAGCCTATAAATAGAAGCCTAAGTTCACCATTTTTGGTAAGCTTTGGTGGGAGAGTTACTCTGCAGAACTCTCTCGGGAATCAAGACTTCAAGATCATTTGGAGGCTCGGGAGGTGCATACAACATTTGGAAGAAGCTCGGAATCGTCTAAACGCCATCCATTGTGGATTATCGTTTGATTGTTTAATTTCACCGATGATTACATATCTATCTTCTTTGTTATATGTTGTTATGTTTAAGCTCATTATGAGCTAAACTCTTTTTATCATCCTAATCGGATGAAAATTATGTAATTTGTGATGAACTAATGGTGTGATAAATATTATGTTAATGTTATGGTGGTCTTGGGAAAACTATTGATGGGTAGCATCTACATTTGAACGGGAAGTTATAAATTTATTGTTTGTGATTGTGATTGTCATACAAAGTTGAAAAACCGTATGATTAACTTTCATTCGCGAAACCGGTCTTCATTATAAATCCATGGCTAATGAACTAGAAATGATTATTAGAAATCATATCACTTTAACTTTCTAATCATTTGCGGGTTCCCTTTTATTTGTTCAGAAACTTCAGTAATTATTACGGTTTTCTAAAATTAATGTTATGTTAGGAAGGAACCTGATCAACTCTCTTTTTGACATTAAGTTATGTTTTCAGAAATCGTATGTCAAAGCCCTAGTAATGTAGGTAAATCTTTTGCGATTTCTCGTCTATCCTGCTACCGTAGTGACTTGATCCTGTCAGGCTGAGTTTTACTGCTCAGATTAAAGCCCTAGTAATGTAGGTAAATCTTTTGTGACCTATTTGACATACAATTCCTGAAAACATAACTTAATGTCAAAAAGAGAGTTGATCAGGTTCCTTCCTAACATACCATTAATTTTAGAAAACCGTAACAATTACTGAAGTTTCCGAACAAATAAAACGGAACCCGCAAATGATCAGAAAGTTAAAGTGATATGATTTCTAATAACCATTTCTAGTTCATTAGCCATGGATTTATAATGAAGACCGGTTTCACGAATGAAAGTTAATCATATGGTTTTTCAACTTTGTATGACGATCACAATCACAAACCATAAATTTATAACTTTCCGTTCAAATGTAGATGCTATCCATCAATAGTTTTCCCAAGTCCACCATAACATTAACATAATATTTATAACACCATTAGTTCATCACAATTTACATAAGTTTCATCCGATTAGGATGATAAAAAGAGTTTAGCTCATAATGAGCTTGAACATAACAACATATAACAAAGAAGTTAGATATGTAATCATCGGTGAAATGGAACAATCAAACCGATAATCCACATGGATGGCATTTAGATGATTCCGAGCTTCTTCCAAATGTAGTATGCACCTCCTGAGACTCTAAATGATCTTTAAGTCTTGATTCCCTAGAGAGTTCTGCAGAGTAACTCTCCCACCAAAGCTTACCAAAAATGGTGAGCTTAGGCTTCTATTTATAGGCTTGCCGGAGTGTTTAAGCACGGCCCCATGCTAGTACGATGCTTACGAAAGTTGGTCGGCTCGTACATGCAGGTTGTGTCGGGCACGACCCCATGCTAAATGGGGCACAGCCCCGTGTTGGAGGTGGGGCACGGCCCCGTGCTAAATGGGGCACGACCCCGTGTTGGAGGTGGGGCACGACCCCGTGTCTACTTTTAGGGAAGAGTACTTTTGTCCTGTTAGATGTCCAAACACGGGGGTGTGTTAATTTAGCACGGGGGCGTGTTTCTGGCAAAGCATGTGGGCATGCTTAAAGAGGCACGGCCCCATGCTTGGACTCCAAAGCTCAGATTACTTCAATTTCTTGCTAAATATGCTTCTTTTGTCCAACTTGCCCTTTTAAACACTTGAAAACACATTTAAGACTTTTAAGTATATTTTCATCATTTTAAGGAAGATATTAGGAATAATTGATGTGCTTTTGATATGATTTTTATGTATAGTTTGGAGGACATCAAACTTCCCCACAGTTGAACTTTGCTTGTCCTCAAGCAAAAATCACTTAAAATGACAAGTCCACCAAAAACCAAATAACAAATTATAAACATGTCTTTCAAGAAATACGCAAGTAAACATTATTTTCATCCAAATTTAAATATTCTAAGCATATGTAAAGTGATATCCTAACAAGCAATAGGTTAGTAAAGATTATAATCATGCAAAAATACACACTTCTCACAAGGTGCACTCACACTCGGCTCAATATATGGAGTCATAATCAAGATTAAGTATGACTAATACACTCAATTGCCTAGTATGAATACGTGTGAAATCATAAGCTTGTTAAGGGATCAAATCTCCACCTACTTAGATATTTACTTGCATAAATCATTAGGTCTTTGATGGGTTGTAACTTGGCTCGGGCTCGGGTATGGAATATTTGGAAAAGTTGGCTAATTGCTAAAGACGACGGTCTTGGATTATTTTTCTAACATAAACTACAAGGAAAGCAATAAAGGTTCCCTATACAATACTTCAAGCTAGAAGGGATATGCTAGCTTGAGGACTCATTAAGGTCAGATTGTCAAGACCATATTTTGCTTTCAAGAGTCATACTTCATCTTTTACCTGAAGATACACAAAACTTTCCTTTCTCAAGGATCGTTCGGCTAGAAGCCTAATAGCACCCAATCGGATTAGTTCTGTGTATTCGTATTGAGATTTAGTTTGATTCTTTTTGCATTTTCCATTATGAAACCAATTTCCACAAGTCGGGCATCTTTCATATCTTTTTGCCCGTCTCTTAATAGCACTTTTTGAAATTCCACAAAATGGCGGAACTTGTTCCTTTTTTCGCCATTTCTTTCTTGCGTCAAACGTGAGATTGAAAATTTGTTCACGGATTTCGGGGGGAAGTTCCGGTTTTGCGTGATGAAGGCAACAAAGCAAATTGAAATCAAAAGAATGCATTCCAGTTCTTTAAGGTCTGCCGGTAAAAGACCAATTTTTTTATAAGCCAAAAACGTGTCTTTAACGACAACAGGTTTTGTAGAAGGATTTTGGTTAAGTGACTTGGAGGTTCAGGTGATTGAAAGATAAAAAATGTTTAAGCTCAATGGGGCTCACTATGGTTGACGTTCGGGTAAGGAAAATTAAAGACAATGGTTGGGGCTCGAATGGTTAAGGTTTCCTAGTGCCTAACTCATTTTTATGCAACAAATACTACTTAAGGTCTTGAAATGCATACCCAAAGCAAGTTCTAATTACACGTATCATATGGCACCCTCAATTAAATCCAGAATGAAAGTAGAATTGCAATTTTGCAAAAGCTGTTTAAGATATGGATGGAATTGGGTATAAGTGCTTCATTTTACATGATTAAATATTTTACTAGATTAGATTATTACTTTTAAGGATATCACAAAAAATATTTTCAATTTTATTTGGACATCATGAGTTTACTTCTTTATTTCCCGAAAACGTATATTTATAATTTGGTTTATCAAAAATTTTATTTTTGGCTTCTTGTCACAAAAATTACTTGGTAAGTGATCTTTTCTTAAAAGTTTTAAATTTGGACCTTTTTAGCAAAGTCAAATGCCTTACTCCCATCCCCACACTTAAAATTCACATTGTCCTCAATGTGATTAATATAATCAAGATCGAGAAACAGTAATGAAATAAGTCCCCTAAAAATGATGAATTTTCAGTTGTGTTTTGTTGGCCTCGTGTTGTTAGAATCCTCGGTATCACCTGAAATGTCACCAATTTATTAAAAGCGTTAAAGTCCTAAACACACAAAATAAAAACAAAACGACATAAATTAAAAGATAGATTGGCACAAAACAACTGTGTCAGGTCCCCGAAAATGATACGGTTTTCAAGGCTTTGTGGGGGAATATCCCCCCACTCATGGTACATTCGGTTCCTGATGTCTGTGACATCGTTACTGAGGTCATCGACTTGGGAGTGCAGACTTTCGACTCGGTTGAAGGCTTGTTGGGCATATTCAAATGATCATCTTGCATGGTCGCTGGTTGTTTGTATTGACTCGTAAAAGTCTAACATGGTCGGGAATTCCCTTGTACGTGAACTTGAAGATCCAGCTCCGGCTGCTTCCGGCTGTATTGGCATGTCGAGATCCATAATTATTTCTTCGGGGTCTGCCGTCCTTCTTATCCATGAATCTTGGTTGCCCATTTGGTAGGCTTGTCACCATGTACATACTTGTGCAAATGCTCAATTCTAACAGTCCCGGCATCACTCCTTCAGTTCCCTCAGTGTTATAACCATAGCTTTCGTATAAGTTCAAAATCCAGCTTCCTCCAAACATAGGTGTTAGAGCACCTGCAATCGCATTCCTGGCAAAAAGATTACAAAACAAATACCCAATATTACATGGCAACTGATTAACCATACAATATAAAATGAACAAGTCCCTTAAGTTAACAACTCCCTCGCTTTGACCACGAGCTGTTATGGAATGACTAAGTAACCGATGAATGTATCGCAGCACCGGGTCTCGTATCTGACCGCCTTTTGTTTTACTCGAGTTGAACCCTCCAGTTCCAATCCGCTCCCAAAATGCTTTCCTCATTGCACGACTTTTCGCGTCTTTACTTTCTTCGTCCAGGAAGGTATGGTATGCCGGCATTCCAGATACTGCTTCCTCCTCCATTTCCTGTTCCGTGTAGATCCCGAGATAGACACCGAACAAGGCAATGGATGTTTTGTGCCAATGCCAAGCAAGTTTGAATGAAACTGCATTGTTATCCCAAGGATCAGAGTCTTTCATGCTAATTTTGAAAGATGCTAAAAATTCTAGAGTTAGTTCATAAATGGAAGGTCTATTTTGTGAGAATAAACGCTTCTATTGGACACTCAATAATGTATTGTACCTTTCTAGTTGTCTGACTGCCGCTAGTGTTTCTTCATTGCTTGTAAAGGGGTCTTTCGACCCTTTGTAGCAGCCTTTGAAGTCTCTCATGACACCATCTCTCGCGGCTCGCTTCAAAACGTAAGTAGGGATGATTCATGATCCTGAAATTTCAAAAATATGTTAATCTATACAAAACCGATTTCTTGAGCAGTTTCATGATGTTAGTGAAAATCATGTGTTTTTCAAGACATAACATCATAATGATTCAACTCATGTTCAAAAGTGGTTTAGAATTTTATTATCCAAGGAAAAATTTTTGAACATGGGGGTGCGTTTCGTGAAACGTGGGAGTGCGGTAAACATGGTAAGGCATGGAATCTTGACTCGAGCACGCGTGGTTATGTTTGTAAATCGTTGATTAAGCATGGGTTTAACGTTTTCTTGCCTAAAAAATTAAAGATTGTACGTTTAACATTTTAATTATTTGTTAATAATTCAAGATACCCAAAAATATATTTTATGTTTAATACAACTTGGGAACTCTTGAACATGATTAACAAATATTTCACCACGAATTATGAAGATAGTCTTGATAATGATAAAAGAATAAACTAATTAGCTAACTAAACAAAATAATAACTAACGAAACATACTAATTAACACTAATCTAGTTACAAGAATAAACATGAACAAGTAGGTTGAAAGTATTCATCATTCCATGAAACGTTTAAGAACAAGTCTTTACATATAATTTCTAGGATTTCGGTTGTTTAGAGACCTAATCACCTAACTACATGTAAATGACTTTCATAATCAAAGGAATTATTACACTAACCTTTTGTTCTAACACTTTGAAAGAACTCTTGAAAAGATGAAAGAAAAATGAAAAAACAAGATGAAAATGAGAGTGGATACGACTTTGCAGGCAATTGAGGCCGGTATTTATCATGCAAAAGTGAAGAGGAACAAGACAAAAGGCTGAAAATGTCAGCTTGTGTCATTTTTTGTCGAACATGGGGGCGTGCCTACTTGGGTACGGGGCCGTGTTCATGTATTGTTGGGTGGTTTCAGTCTTATGTTGTTCCGTTTTTCAGTTTCGCGCGTTATGTAATTTTCCGGTTAAGTCTTACCACTTTCCAATCATCAGAAAAGATACGAAATTAGTCCTAGAGTAAATAAACACAAGCCAAAATGAACATTACATTTCCTAAGGTCCTATGGTTACATAATATGTTAAAAGCCGAGAATCTGAAACAGCAAAACCAGACTCTTTAACGTGCAACATCGCACTTAGCACATCACGAAATACTTCTAAAAGAAACCTCCACACATTTCGTGTGGAAGGTTCGGGATGGGATAGTGAGAGGTACGGTTACTCAATTCCGCAAGCCGTTGGTTAATGGAAATGAGTTCCTCGCTCATCTGTTGAACTTTTTGGATAGGTTTAGCTAAGCGTTGGGATGCAGTGAGGTTCATTTCAGTCAGTTGTTTGATTAGTTCATGCAGCTTGAAGAAATATTCTTGAGTCGTTGGTTCTCGTGTTTCAGAACGTGGTTTCTTCGCAGGATTCCAGTTGGAACTTTTGTGACTTGATTCTTTCATTTTTTAGATGTTTATAAACAGAAGTGAGTGTGATGAAAGAATGGAACAAGTGTGGTATTTATATACAGGTCGTGGAAAGTGGACACGGGGGCGTGCTTGGCTAGGCACGGCCCCGTGCGTGTCAGAATTCGTCTTAAGTTCGACGTGCAATGTTCTACAGTCGTCAGCGAAGATTGTGGAAAGAAATTTTTCAGAGACACGGGGGGGGTGCTTGATGAGGCACGACCCCGTGCTTGTGCTTGTGGGATCCTAAAAAGCAAGAAAATTTTATGTACAGGTGCCGCATTTAAGTTTCAGGTCTTCGGCACGACCCTTCCCCACACTTAGTTTTCGTCGGGCCGAAGGTGTAATTCCTCCGAGGGAATTTTGGTTGGTCCATCGTTATACGGTTTCAAACGATGACCATTTACTTTGAAACTTAAACCTTCGTGGTTATAAATTTCAATGGCACTATTCAGAAACACGTTTTTGATCATATAAGGTCTAGACCAACGTGACTTCAGTTTTCCGGGAAACAAATGTAAACGAGAGTCATACAATAAGACACGTTCTCCCACATAAAATCGTTTTGTGTTCTTTAATCAAGCGTCATGGAATTTCCTTGTCTTTTCTTTGTAAATCCTAGCGTTTTCGTACGCTTGTTCTCTCAATTCCTCCAATTCGTGGATTTGTAGGAATCGATTCTTTCCTGCAAGGTCTTGGTCCAGGTTGTTACTTTAAGTGCCCAAAAAGCCTTGTGCTCTAGTTCCACAGGTAGATGACATGACTTCCCATAAACTAGTTTAAACGGTGTGGTGCCAATGGGAGTCTTATAGGCTGTTCGAAAAGCCCATAATGCATCATCTAACTTGATAGACCGGTCCTTGTGATTTTGACCTACAGTTTTCTCAAGGATTTGTTTGATGCCTCGGTTAGTGACTTTAGCTTGCCCATTTGCTTGTGGATGGTAAGCAGTTGTAAAACGACGGTGAACTCCATAACGCGCCATTGCTCGTTCGAGTTGATTGTTATAGAAATGAGTTCATCGGTCACTAATTAGAGCTTTGGGGGCACCGAAACGAGAAAATAGTTTTTAAGGAATTTGACAACGTTTCTGGCATCATTAGTAGGCAGGGCTTGAGTTTTAGCCCATTTTGAAACGTAATCAACTGCTACCAAGATGTAACGATTGCCAAATGACACCGGGAATGGCCCCATGAAATCAATACCCCATACATCAAATATCTCGCATACTTGAACTGGTTTCTGAGACATCTCATCCCGTGTTGAGATATTGGTTGCTCTTTGACATGCATCACAGGTGCGTACCACGTTGTGAGCATCTTTGAAGATCGTGGGCTAGTAAAATCCAGAGTCAAACACTTTCTTAGCTATTAAGGTTGCTCCATGGTGTCCTCCGGTGGGTCCTTCATGACAGAGCCTTAGAATTTCTTCTGCTTCTTTCCCGTATACGCATCTTCGAATGAGTTGGTCTGCACTGATTCTGAATAGATACGGGTCTTCCCAATAGTAATGTTTGATATCAGTAAAGAATTTCTTCTTTTGCTGATAAGTCATTCCTTTGAGAAGGATTCTGCTTGCTAAGTAATTTTCAAAATCGGCAACCAAGGATGTTCATCGATTGAGGATTGAACGTGCATTTGAATTCGTGAGGAAAGTTGTCGTTTATTATGGCTTCCTCAGTTTGTGAAGGACTTGAATCCTCAAGACGCGAGAGATGATCAGCCGCTAGATTTTCTACTCCCTTCTTATCACGAATTTCGATGTCAAATTCTTGAAGCAAAAGGATCCAACGAATCAATCTCGGCTTTGCATCTTGTTTGTTGAATAAATAACGAAGGCTGCATGATCGTTGTAAACAATTGTTTTCGAAAGGATGAGATACGACCGGAATTTGTCAAATGCGAAAACTACCGCAAGAAGTTCTTTTTCGGTGGTGGTGTAGTTTTCTTGTGCGTCGTTTAGGGTTTTGCTCGCATAATGAATTGGGTGAAATTGCTTGTCTTTCCTTTGTCCTAATATGGCTCCTACCATGAAATCGCTTGCGTCGCACATGAGTTTAAATGGTAGCATCCAATTTGGGGAAACCATGATTGGAGCGGTTACCAGCCTCTCTTTAAGCAATTTGAATGCATTAATGCATTCGTCAGAAAATACGAATTGAGCATCTTTCTCGAGAAGTTGAGTCATTGGTCGAGCGATTTTTGAGAAATCATTGATGAAACGATAGTAAAATCCTACATGACCTAGGAAACTTCTGATATCTTTCACGGTTGTGGGATGTGGAAGTTTAGAAATAGTGTCGACTTTGGCTTGATCGACTTCAAGCCCTGCTCGAGAGACTTTGTGTCCTAACACTATTCCTTCCGTAACCATAAAATGGCACTTTTCCCAGTTTAAAACAAGGTTAGAATCTTCACATCTGACCAGCATCTTTTCCAGATTTTCAAGACATTGCTCAAATGAGTTTCCAAAGATGGAGAAATCATCCATGAAAACTTCCATTGAGTGTTCAATCATGTCATAAAAAATTGCTACAATGCATCTTTGAAATGTAGCAGGAGCATTACACAATCCAAAGGGCATTCGCCGATAAGCAAATGTGCCATATGGACAGGTGAATGTCGTCTCTCTTGATCTTCGGGAGCAATAGGGATTTGAAAATAACCTGAGAAACCATCCAGGTTACAATAGAATAGTTTTCCAGATAATCACTCAAGCACTTGGTCAATGAAAGGAAGAGGGAAGTGATCTTTCCTTGTGGCGTCATTGAGTTTGCGATAGTCTATGCAAACTCTCCATCCGGTAACCGTATGTACGTCAAATAGGTCACAAAAGATTTACCTACATCCTTGTGATCTTTCAACTCTCTTTTTGACATTAAGTTGTGTTTTCAGAAATCGTATGTCAAATAGGTCACAAAAGATTTACCTACATTACTAGGGCTTTGATCTGAGCAGTAAAACTCAACCTGACAGGATCAAGTCACTACGGCAGCAGGATAGACGAGAAATCGCAAAAGATTTACCTACATTACTAGGGCTTTGACATACGATTTCTGAAAACATGACTTAATGTCAAAAAGAGAGTTGATCAGGTTCCTTCCTAACATACCATTAATTTTAGAAAACCATAACAATTACTGAAGTTTCCGAACAAATGAAACGGAACCCGCAAATGATCAGAAAGTTAACGTGATATGATTTCTAATAACCATTTCTAATTCATTAGCCATGGATTTATAATGAAGACCGGTTTCGCGAATGAAAGTTAATCATACGGTGTTTCAACTTTGTATGACGATCACAATCACAAACCATAAATTTATAACTTTCCGTTCAAATGTAGATGCTACCCATCAATAGTTTTCCCAAGATCACCATAACATTAACATAATATTTATACACCGTTAGTTCATCACAAATTACATAAGTTTCATCCGATTAGGTTGATAAACAGAGTTTAGCTTATAATGAGCTTGAACATAACAACATATAACAAAGAAGATAGATATGTAATCATCGGTGAAATGGAACAATCAAACCGATAATCCACAATGGATGGCGTTTAGACGATTCCGAGCTTCTTCCAAATGTTGTATTCACCTCCCAAGCCTCCAAATTATCTTGAAGTCTTGATTCCCGAGAGAGTTCTATAGAGTAACTCTCCCACCAAAGCTTGCCAAAAATGGTGAGCTTAGGCTTCTATTTATAGGCTTTCGGGAGTGTTTAAGCACGGCCCGTGCTAGTACAATGCTTACGAAAGTTGGTCGGCTCGTAAGTGCAGGTTGTGTCAGGCACGACCCCATGCTAAATGGGGCACGGCCCGGTGTTGGAGGTTGGGCATGGCCCCATGTCTACTTTTGGGGAACAGTACTTTTTGTTCTGTCAGAAGTCAAAACACGGGGGTGTGTTAATTTAGCACGGGGGTGTGTTTCTGGCAAAGCATGGGGGCGTGCTTAAAGAGGCACGACCCCATGCTTGGACTCCAAACTCAGATTACTTCAATTCTTTCTAAATATGCTTCTTTTGTCCAACTAGCCCTTTTAAACACTTAAAACACACAATTTAAGACTTTTAAGTACATTTTCATCATTTTAAGAAAGATATTAAGGAATAATTGATGTGCTTTTGATAGGATTTTATGTATAATTTGGAGCACATCAAACATCCCCACACTTGAACTTTGCTTGGCCTCAAGCAAAAATCACTTAAAATGACAAGTCCACAAAAACCAAATAAAACAAATTATAAACATGTCTTTCGAGAAATACGCAAGTAAATATTATTTTCATCCAAATATAAATAATCTAAGCATGTGTAAAGTGATATCCTAACAAACAATAGGTTAGTATATATACTATCACCACATGGGTGGAAATGGGTGGAAATAAATCTATATCAAAATATATATACTATCACCACATGGGCGGAAATGGCTGAACAATTCCTTTTGAAATACTTCCACCCGATCACACTGCCAAACTAAGAAGCAGCATCACATGTTTTCGCCAGGACGACGATGAATCATTACACGCAGCATGGGAGAGATATAAAAGTCTCCTTCGGAGATGCCCACATCACAGACTTGATCTGTGGCTGCAGTGTCAAACCTTTTACGATGCAATCAGCGGAACCCACAAGCAAGCGGTAGACCAAAGTGCGGGAGGAGATTTTGGAAGTGTCATGCCAACAGAAGCATACCAAGCCTTAGAAAGAGTAGCTAAGAAGAGCTTGCTTACAATCCCTTAAGAACCAAACCTAGTTCTAAAGGTATTCATCAAGTAGACTCTGAAACCCTAATTGCAGACCAAGTAGAAGCTCTAACCAAAAAATTCAAACAATTGCAAAACGAGCTAAGAAAAACTCCAACACGATGCAACACATGTGGAAATTCACACAAGACCAAGGAATGCCCACAAGGCATTATGATGGTTGAAGATGGACTACGTAGGAGGCCAAACAACTCATACAAACACAACTCAAATTGGAGAAGCAACTCGAATTACAGAGATGCTGGTAATAACAACAATCATCTGGATTCAACCGAAGGCCACCTGAAAACAATAGAAACCACCATACCAAGGTCCAAGAAGTAGTAACCAAGACTGTGGAGCATCATCAATGGAAGAACTTATTGCAGTAGTTGTTGTTAACCACACAAGCCACAGATGAGTACATTCGGAAATCTGATCGAAGAAATGAGGAGAGGTTCCAAAGAAACGAAGCTGACATCAAAAGCAACAAAGCATCATTGCAAACCATAGAGCACCAAGTAGGTCAAATAGCACGACAGGTATCTGAAAGACCTCAAGGAGCTTTGCCCAGCAACACTGTAACAAACCCTAGTGCTCAAGTCAAAGCCATCACCACCAGGAGTAGCAAAACCACTCAAGGTGATGCACCCACATTACAACCTATCCTTAAAGAGGTAGAAACTGAAACTCCAAGTAATGAGAGTGATAAGCAAAAGCAACCTGTTGTTATTAACGAACCAGCCAAGAAATACGTTTCACCACCACCTTATGTTCCAGCACCTCCATATCCAGGTGTTTGAGACAATAAAGAATAGAGGCACAATATGGAAAATTCCTTGGGTTGTTGAAGCAACTCCACATCAATCTGCCTTGGTGGAGGCCTTAGCACAAATTCCAAACTACGCTAAGTTTTTAAAAGGTATCTTGTCAAACAAAAATAAATGGAAGAGTTATCACACGTAGTTTGAATAAGGAATGCTCCGCAGTTCTTCAAAACAAACTACCTCAAAAGATGACTGATCCAGGAAGTTTCACCATACCTTTCCTAATAGGAAATCTTTCTGTCAGTAACGCGTTAGCTAATTTAGGTGCAAGCATTAACCTTATACCTTATGCGGTTTTGAAAAATTAGACCTAAGTGAACCTAGACCTACCCGTATGAGCATCCAGTTAGCTGATCATTCTGTCAAATATCCGAGGGGCATCATTGAAAATCTCTTAGTTAAAATTGACAAATTCGTATTTCCCGTTGATTTTGTGATCCTTTACATGGATGAAGACAAAAAGGTTCCACTTATCCTAGGTCGACCTTTCTTAGCGACTGCTCGAGCCCTTATTGATGTTTGTACAGGCAAACTCACGCTTAGAGTAGACGAGGAGGAAGTGACTTTCGATATAGGCCAATCCATGAAACACCCTCAACATCATGATGACTCACTCTATTACGTTGATGCTTGTGATTCGATCATAAGTTGTCATTTGGAAAAACTCTTCAAAATGAAGCTTGCAACACTCAATTAATAGAAGTCCAAATCACCGAACCCGTTTGTTAGAACCAAATCATTCAAGAACTTGAAGTTGATGAAACAACACTTCATCAAGAAGCATTTGAGATCATTGAGCAAGACCTAGAACCAAAAGCCAAACCTTCTATAGAAGACCCTCTAGTTTTAGAGCTCAAAGAACTTCGATCTCATCTCGAATACGCTTTTCTTGAAAACACAACTCAACTCCTATCATAATCTCATTCGCCTTATCAATTGATGAGAAGAACAAGTTGCTTATGTACTCAAGGCACACAACGAGCAATTGCATGGAAACTCATGGACATCAAGGGAATCAATCCATCCTTTTGCACTATAAAATATTGATGGAGGAAAACTTCAAATCTGTCATTCAACCTCAAAGATGTTTAAACCCGAGCATGCAAGAGGTGGTGAAGAAATAAGTAATCAAACTGCTAAATGCGGTTTGATTTACCCTATTTCTGACTCACCTTGGGTCAGTCCCGTCCAAGTTGTTCCAAAGAAAGGAGGAATGACTGTTGTAACTAACAAGAAGAACGAGCTTATTCCCACTCGTACAGTTACCGGATGGAGAGTTTGCATAGACTATCGCAAACTCAATGACGCCACAAGGAAAGATCACTTCCCTCTTCCTTTCATTGACCAAATGCTTGAACGATTATCTAGAAAAATGTTCTATTGTTTCCTGGATGGTTTCTCGGGATATTTTCAAATCCCTATTGCTCCCAAAGATCAAGAGAGATGACATTCACCTGTCCATATGGCACATTTGCTTATCGGCGAATGCCCTTTGGATTGTGTAATGCTCCTGCTACATTTCAAAGATGCATGGTAGCAATTTTTCATGACATGATTGAACACTCAATGGAAGTTTTCATGGATGATTTATCCATCTTTGGAAATTCATTAGAGCAATGTCTTGAAAATCTGGAAAAAATGCTGGTTAAATGTTAAGATTCTAACCTTGTTTTAAACTGGGAAAAGTGCCACTTCATGGTTACGGAAGGAATAGTGTTAGGACACAAAATCTCTCGAGCAGGGCTTGAAGTCGATCAAGCCAAAGTCGACACTATTTCAAAACTTCCACATCCCACAACCGTGAAAGATATCAGAAGTTTCCTAGGTCATGCAGGATTTTACCGTCGTTTCATCAAAGATTTCTCAAAAATCGCTCGACCAATGACTCAACATCTCGAGAAAGACGCTCAATTTGTATTTTCTGACGAATGCATTAATACATTCAAATTGCTTAAAAGAGGCTGGTAACCGCTCCAATCATGTTTCCCCAGATTGGACACTACCATTTGAACTCATGTGTGACGCAAGCAATTTCGCGGTAGGAGCCGTATTAGGACAAAGGAAAGACAAGCAATTTCACCCAATTTATATGCGAGCAAAACCCTAAACGAGGCACAAGAAAACTACACCACCACCGAAAAAGAACTTCTTGTGGTAGTTTTCGCATTGACAAATTCCGCTCGTATCTCATCCTTCGAAAACAATTGTTTACAGCGATCATGCAGCCCTTCGTTATTTTTTCAACAAAAAGATGCAAAGCCGAGATTGATTTGTTGGATCCTTCTGCTTCAAGAATTTGACATCGAAATTCGTGATAAGAAGGGAGCAGAAAATCTAGCGGCTGATCATCTCTCGTGTCTTGAGGATTCAAGTCCTTCACAAACTGAGGAAGCCATAATAAACGACAACTCTCCTCACGAATTCCTTATGCACGTTCAATCCTCAATCGATGAACATCCTTGGTTTGCCGATTTTGCTAATTACTTAGCAAGCGCATCCTTCTCAAAGGAATGACTTATTAGCAAAAGAAGAAATTCTTTACTGCTATCAAACATTACTATAGGGAAGACCCGTATCTATTCAGAATCGGTGCAGACCAACTCATTCGAAGATGCGTATATGGAAAAAAAACAGAACAAATTCTAAGGCAATATCATGAAGGACCCACCGGAGGACACCATGGAGCAACCTTAACAGCTAAGAAAGTGTTTGACTCTAGATTTTACTGGCCCACGATCTTCAAAGATGCTCACAACATGGTACGCACCTGTGATGCATATCAAAGAGCAACCAATATCTCAACACGGGATGAGATGCCTTAGAAACCAGTTCAAGTATGCGAGATATTTGATGTATGGGGTATTGATTTCATGGGGCCATTCCCGGTGTCATTTGGCAATCGTTACATCTTGGTAGCAGTTGATTACGTTTCAAAATGGACTCAAGCTCAAGCCCTGCCTACTAATGATACCAGAAAAGTTATCAAATTCCTTAAAAAAACTTTTCTCATTTTGGGCCCCCAAAGCTCTAATTAGTGACCGAGGAACTCATTTCTGTAACAATCAGCTCGAACGAGCAATGGCATGTTATGGAGTTCACCATCGCTTTACAACTTCTTACCATCCACAAGCGAATGGGCAAGCTGAAGTCACTAACCGAGGCATCAAACGAAATGTTTGGAGGTTTCTTTTAGAAGCATTCGTGACGTACTAAGAGCGTTGTTGCGCGTTAAAGAGTTTGGTTTTGTTGTTTCAGATTCTCAGCTTTTAACGTATTATGTAACCGTAGGACCTTAGGAAATGTAATTTTCATTTTGGCTTGTGTTTATTTACTCTAGGACTAATTTTGTATCTTTTTTGATGATTGGAAAGTGGTATAACTTAACCGGGAAAATTACATAACGCGCGAAACTGAAAAACGGACAAACATAAGACTGAAACCACCCAACAATACATGAACACGGCCCCGTGCTCAAGTAGGCACACCCCCGTGTCGACAAAAAAAAACACAAGCTGACATTTTCAGCCTTTTGTCTTGTTCCTCTTCAATTTTGCATGATAAATACCGACCTCAATGGCCTGCAAAGTCGTATCCATCTCATTTTCATCTTGTTTTTTCATTTTTCTTTCATCTTTTCAAGAGTTCTTTCAAGAGTGTTGAACAAAAGGTTAGTGTACTAATTCCTTTGATATGAAAGTTATTTACATGAAGTTAGGTGATTAGGTCTCTAAACAACCGAAATCCTAGCAATTTGTAAACACTTGTTCTTAAACGTTTCATGGAATGATGAATACTTTCAACCTACTTGTTCATGTTTATTCTTGTAAGTAGATTAGTGTTGATTAGTATGTTTCGTTAGTTATTAGTTTGTTTAGTTAGCTAATTAGTTTGTTTTCTTTTATCTTTATCAAGACTATCTTCATAATTCGTGGTGAAATATTGTTAATCATGTTCAAGAGTTCCCAAGTGGTATTAAACATAAAATATATTTTTGGGTATCTTGAATTATTAACAAATAATTAAAATGTTAAACGTACAATCTTTGATTTTTTAAGCAAGAAAACGTTAAACCCATGCTTAATCAACGATTTACAAACATAACCACGCGTGCTCGAGTCAAGATTCCATGCCTTACCATGTTTACCGCACCCCCACGTTTCACAAAACGCACCCCCATGTTCAAAAAATTTTCCTTGGATGATAAACTTCTAAACCACTTTTGAACATGAGTTGAATCATTATGCTGTTATGTCTTGAAAAACACATGATTTTCACTAACATCATGAAACTGCTCAAGAAATCGGTTTTGTATAGATTAACATATTTTTGAAATTTCAGGATCATGAATCATCCCTACTTACGTTTTGAAGCGAGCCGCGAGAGATGGTGTCATGAGAGACTTCAAAGGCTGCTACAAAGGGTCGAAAGACCCCATTTACAAGCAGATGAAGAAACACTAGCGGCAGTCGGACAACTAGAAAGGTACAATACATTATTGAGTGTCCAATGGAAGTGTTTATTCTCACAAAATAGACCTTCTGTTTATGAACTAACTCTAGAATTTTAAGCATCTTTCAAATTTAGCATGAAAGACTCTGATCCTTGGGATAACAATGCAGTTTCATTCAGACTTGCTTGGCATTGGCACAAAACATCCATTGCATTGTTCGGTGTCTATCTCGGGATCTACACGGAACAGGAAATGGAGGAGGAAGCAGTATCTGGAATGCCGGCATACCATACCTTCCCGGACGAGGAAAGTAAAGACGCGAAAAGTGGTGCAATGAGGAAAGCATTTTGGGAGCGGATTGGAACTGAAGGGTTAAACTCGAGTAAAACAAAAGGCAGTCAGATACGAGGACCCGGTGCTGCGATACATTCATCGGTTACTTAGTTATTCCATAACAGCTTGTGGTCAAAGCGAGGAGTTGTTAACTTAAGGGACTTGTTCATTTTATATGTATGATTAATCAGTTGCCATGTAATATTGGGTATTTGTTTTGTAATCTTTTTGCCAGGAATGCGATTGCAGGTGCTCTAACACTCTGTGGGAGGAAGCTGGATTTTGAACTTATACGAAAGCTATGGTTATAACACTGAGGGAACTGAAGGAGTGATGCCGGGACTGTTAGAATTGAGCATTTGCACAAGTATGTACATGGTGACAAGCCTACCAAATGGGCAGCCAAGATTCATGGATAAGAAGGACGGCAGACCCCGAAGAAATAATTATGGATCTTGACATGCCAATACAGCCGGAAGGAGCCGGAGCTGGATCTTCAAGTTCACGTACAAGGGAATTCCCGACCATGTTAGACTTTTATGAGTCAATACAAACAACCAGCGACCATGCAAGGTGATCATTTGAATATGCCCAACAAGCCTTCAACCGAGTCGAAAGTCTGCACTCCCAAGTCGGTGACCTTAGTAACGATGTCACAAACATCAGGAACCGAATGTACCATGAGTGGGGGGATATTCCCCACAAAGCCCTTGAAAACCATATCATTTTCGGGGACCCGACACAGTTGTTTTGTGCCAATCTATCTTTTAATTTATGTCGTTTTGTTTTATTTTGTGTGTTAGGACTTTAACGCTTTTAATAAATTGGTGACATTTCAGGTGATACCGAGGATTCTAACAACACGAGGCCAACAAAACACAACTGAAAATTCATCATTTTTAGGGGAGTTTTTCATTACTGTTTCTCGATCTTGATTATATTAATCACATTGAGGACAATGTGAATTTTAAGTGTGGGGATGGGAGAGGCATTTGACTTTGCTAAAAAGGTTCAAATTTAAAAACTTTTAAGAAAAGATCACTTACCAAGTAATTTTTGTGACAAGAAGCCAAAAATAAATTTTTGATAAACCAAATTATAAATATACGTTTTTGGGAAATAAAGAAGTAAACTCATGACGTCCAAATAAAATTGAAAAGTTTTTTGTGATATCCTTAAAATTAATAATCTAATCTAGTAATATTTAATCATGTAAAATGAAGCACTTGTACCCAAGCTTTTGCAAAATTGCAATTCTACTTTCATTCTGGATTTAACTAAGGGTGTCATATGATACGTGTAATTAGAACTTGCTTTGGGTATGCATTTCAAGACCTTAAGTAGTATTTGTTGCATAAAAATGAGTTAGGCACTAGGAAACCTTAACCATTCAAGCCCCAACCATTGTCTTTAATTTTCCTTACCCGAACGTCAACCATAGTGAGCCCCGTTGAGCTTAAACGTTTTTATCTTTCAATCACCTGAACCTCCAAGTCACTTAACCAAAAGCCTTCTACAAAACCCGTTGTCGTTAAAGACACGTTTTTGGCTTATAAAAAAATTGGTCTTTTACCGGCAGACCTTAAAGAACTGGAATGCATTCTTTTGATTTCAATTTATTTTGTTGCCTTCATCACGCAAAACCGGGACTTCCCCCTGAAATCCATGAACAAATTTTCAATCTCACGTTTGACGCAAGAAATAAATGGCGAAAAAAGGAACAAGTTCCGCCATTTTGTGGAATTTCAAAAAGTGTTATTAAGAGACGGGCAAAAAGATATGAAAGATGCCCGAATTGTGAAAATTGGTTTCATAATGGAAAATGCAAAAAGAATCAAACTGAATCTCAATACGAATACACAGAACTAATTCGATGGGTGCTATTAGGCTTCTAGCCGAACGATCCTTGAGAAAGGAAAGTTTTGTGTATCTTCAGGTAAAAGATGAAGTACGATTCTTGAAAGCAAAATATGGTCTTGACAATCTGACCTTAAATGAGTCCTCAAGCTAGCATATCCCTTCTAGCTTGAAGTATTGTATAGGGAACCTTTATTGCTTTCCTTGTAGTTTATGTTAGAAAAATAAGCCAAGACCATCGTCTTTAGCAATTAGCCAACTTTTCCAAATATTCCATACCCGAGCCGAGCAAATTATAACCCATCAAAGACCTAATGATTTATGCAAGTAAATATCTAAGTAGGTGGAGATTTGATCCCTTAACAAGCTTATGATTTCACACGTATCATACTAGGCAATTGAGTGTATTAATCATACTTAATCTTGATTATGACTCCATATATTGAGCCGAGTGTGAGTGCACCTTGTGAGAAGTGTGGATTTTTGCATGATTATAATGTTACTAACCTATGCTTGTTAGGATATCACTTTACATATGCTTAAAATATTTATATATGGATGAAAATAATGTTTACTTGCGTATTTCTCGAAAGACATGTTTATAATTTGTTTGATTTGGTTTTTGGTGGACTTGTCATTTTAAGTGATTTTTGCTTGAGGAAAAGCAAAGTTTAAGTGTGGAGATGTTTGAAGTGCTCTAAATTATACATAAAAATCCTATCAAAAGCACATCAATTATTCCTTAATATCTTCCTTAAAATGATGAAAATATACTAAAAATCTTAAATTGTGTTTTCAGGTGTTTAAAAGGGCAAGTTGGACAAAAGAAGCATATTAGCAAGAAAATGAAGTAATCTGAGCTTTGGAGTCCAAGCATGGGGCTGTGCCTCTTTAAGCACGCCCCCATGCTTTGCCAAAAACACACCCCCGTGCTAAATTAACACACCCCCATGCTTTGCCAGAAACCACCCCTGTGCTAAATCACTACGGCAGCAGGATAGACAAGAAATCGCGCCAGCTCATCTTTATAAACATTAACATAATTACATTAATCCATATCTTTAAATCACACCACCAATTCATTACGGTTACATAAGTGGAATTTAATTAGGATGATAACTTTTATTCCCTGGTTTTAAATCCAAACGCTTCAAATCTTAGTTTACTTCCTTTCTATTATTGTTTATTTTTAAATCCTAAAAATCCTTTTAATACAAATTATCATTTTCTTTAATAAAAACCAAATCTGATAGTCAAACATCAATTTTGTTGAGTAGGCTAGGTGTGTCCAGGATTGATACTCGGTTCTTACCACACTATATTACCACACGACAGGTACACTGCCTTTTGTGTGTGTGATTTAGTATTAGTAATAACCAATTAAAACTGAATCTGTGCAATAAATCTATATCAAAATATATACTATCCGCACTCATCAATTCCTATTATCATCTAACCTGAATATGCTTAACCTTACTTTGTTCACTAGTTCGGGGTACTCCCCCAGAGTGAATGGACTAGGAACTTCATCACTCCCTTTTTGTTTTAGGGTACTCCCCTATAGTGACTCCGTTGGTCATATGATTAAGTTGTGCTATTGAACCTAGATCTTGGGATCTCTGGTAAGCTAGGTTACTCATATTCCCCTTTTTCAATGGGCTTTAGTTCAATTCCTCTCTATCTCGTCTCGTTTCAACCCACTAGTTGTTTGGATCCAAATATATTATCTATCACTTTGTCAAGTCGATATAGATAGCTTCAATTGAGATAACTTTTCATGATGTGTTCTTATATCAAGACAAACACATTTCATTTATGCCTTTGGTAGTAGACATCTATTAAGATTCTAAATCTAGCCAATTAGAATTTGAGTCTATCATAGACTTCTTATGACCTTTGTGTACTACACTAGATCATGGGTTTGCAATATTATTGGATTGCCAAAATCCATATTGCTTGCATTTTATTTTCAAATGCAAGAAATCCACACATTTAAGTGTTATTGGATAACATCCATATGAGGTAATGAAAGGTTCTCCCTTTCTAAATAGGTTTGAGAAACCCCCACATTTAAGTGTTATTGAATAACATCCATATAGGGTAATAAAAGGTTCTCCTTTTCTAAATAGGTTTGAGAAAACTTTTCATAAAATCATTTCTACATAACCTAAAGGGTCGTTTCTAAAATGACATCTCCCCCACATTTCTTGCAATTTGATTTCAAAGTGAGGTTTTTATCGGACAAACCTAGAAGATTGAGTCCTTCTCATTAGGCTTTGTATACTAGATAACATTATCTAGTTAGTTAAATTCTCCATAGGTTATATCAACATCCTTGAACCGAATGAGTATCCTCTTTCAACTTGTTTATACATAATTGACCTCCTTAGAGCGTCATAATTGATAAGTACTAGGCTAGCATGCTTTAGACTACAGTACTTTAGCATGTGAACAGAAGATGCATCATTCTGATCTTTCACAGCTTTAGGAATAACGCATATCCCTTGTCCATATCTATATCTTGTTATAGACAAATCATGAGACTTATTCATCATCATTCGGTTGAGGAATATAACTTGTTTTCCTTTAAAACTCTCATTCACAAGCAGGTTACCAGTCATAGTGCTGAACCTGGTAGTCGCCTAGCACCAACTAAGCAGTAGCCAGTCGGTAGTAACTACCAGAACTCGACATTACCACAATAGGTTGGTAGCAACTCAAAGGCAAGCTTGGTACCAATCTAGCATACACACACTTTAGTATTTGGCATTGAGTTAAGACCAAGATCTTAATAGCATCTTTCAAAACTAATCGACCGACTTCAAGCACAACAGTGTGAGTGTGCGAAGTGTAAAGGGCATTATCTTCCTTTTGACTTATAAAGACTTAGTAATAAGTCTTGATTCAATTCACTTTGGTGAACACATTTATCATTAACAAGATAAATGAAACTCGTCTACAATCAATATTACATTAAGATAGAGTCAAACACATTGACACTAAATAATATGTAAGTCATAAATTTTGCCTAGAGTTATTGGCACACATGTATTGTTGTTCCCTTTAAGCTATGTATAACAAGGATACTTTCCCAAACGAAAGAAAAATCCTCCACATAACTTTAACAACATTAAGATGGTAGACGCATCAACATTTAGATATTTCAAAATGAATTTAGCAAAATTCATTAAAGATAACATATATTGCTTTCATATGTAGATTTATCCACACTTGTGAATCTTTATGATAATTTCAAATGAAGTTTATCGGTATATCTCATACTTGTGTATCATCTCAATACACTTATCATATTTTCGATCTCATGATACATTTATCATATTCTTCGATCTCATGATAGTGTATGACATTTGATGTCTCATTTTTGACACTTCAAACAATTCAACAACTATCAAGTGTTTTCTATGCAAATCTCTTATTGCACTACCCGTTTAAAGTTATATATTTCCATTAAAATTATTTCCCTCAAAACCATTTTGAAAGTCATAATAGAAATTAATTTATTTCGTTGTAAATATTACATGTGTTATCTTAAGATATTGAACACAAAATATGTTACAACCGAAAATGAAACGTAAAGTAAAACACTTTTTAATAATAATTTAAACGGATAAAAGTTACATCTAGACATCAAATCTCAAAGTGTTATTATCTATAAAACTTTCATCATTAGCAATGATATCGATTTTATGGCATGTCTTGAAGTACTCTCTCAATATACTTCATGCACTCATACGATCAAGTTTCTCATCTTATCTTTAAACTCTGATTTAATTAGTCAAAACCGAAAAAAAGAACGTTACACATACACTATCTTATTCATAAGTAGTTGTATTTGAATAATTATTTCTATTTACAACAACTTCAAGTTGTTTTTTTTTGAATAATCTCATCGAGACTATTATGTAATTCGAGACATGCTACTTCTCCCATAAGTAGTTAACCATTTTAGATTGCAAAACACATGTTTTATTCATTCAAAACATTTCCTAGCTTTGCAATTTTTAAAAATATATCATTTTTATTTTATCTCTTGATCACAATAGTCAAAAGCATAAACTACAAAATGGTTTTATAGTGTAAATTAGTATCTAACACGCTCGTTAGAAGACAAACAATTACAAACCGTTTTTAAAAAAGAATTATTTAACATTTTTAGATTTGTAGAATAAATTGCTTTACACACTCATTATAGAATGAACGTTTTTAAACACATTCTGGTTTATACACATAAACCGTTTCTAGCAAATGATTACAACAATCATTTTAAATATTACGGTTTTTATTACATAAACCGTTTTCAAACACGCTCGTTAGAAAATAAATGATCACAAATATCAGTTTAAGCTTATTGGTTAGAAATAACCACTTCTAACCCGTACGTTAGAAATAAACGAATACAAAGATCGTTTTAAAAACTTTCTGATTTATATAAAATAAATCTAGTTCTAACTTACTCGTTAGAAAAAACGATTACAAAAATCATTTTTTTATATATAAAATATAATCCGGTTCTAACACACATGTTAGAAATAAACAACTATAAAAATATTATTTTTAAGCTTATCAGTTTATATACAATAAACCCCGCTTCTAACACGCTCGTTAGAACTAAACGATTACAAAATCGTTTGTAAGTTTCTCGTCTCATATAAGAAATACTAGTTTTAATTCCTTTCTAAAACAAAAATTGATTTTGCTTAAATCATTATAATCATAAATAGTTTTGAAACTATAAACCCATGATTTTTTAATAGCTTTTAGTAATTGAACCATCTCTAACACACGCGTTAGATTGCTAAACATTTACAAAAATATTTTAACATATGATAGAATCAAGATATTTGTTTGGTAACTCTTTATTTGGGATTTTAGATTGTACTCCAATCTTTAATAAAATCCAAACATGGTATTATACTTATGTTATTTCCCAAAATATTATTTGATTTTCAACAAAAATCTCAACTAATATTTTCTTTAACGTTTCGTGAACCCAAAAAATAGTAATAGGTTTTTAAAAATCCAATCACAAAATCTGTTTTAAGATTGTAGGAAATAGGTTCATTTTTATATTAAAAGATAATAATTTTAACGACATTCTCGTTAGCCATGGGAAATATTTTATTACAATTTCGTTTACAAATATGACTATAAAAATAAATATAAACGCTATTTATGTACCAAACTTGATTCAATCATTCGTCTTTAGTATATACTCTAACGAGTCTTCATATAGTATTCTTGATACGAGTCTTCATCACGTTTGAATCTTTAACTATACACCTTGACTACAACAAATAACAAACAAAAAATTGACGGTTATGACTGAGGATCGTGTTAGACACGAGTCCCTTAAAACAGATTTCGCGTCTCTACTCGCCGGAGAGTGCCTCGGCCCAAGAGATCACCGGATAAGTATGTGTTATGAAATTATATGAAACAAGATTAAAGATGATGGTGTAGGAAAAACAATTTAGAAAGTACTTCTCTCTAAATTTCTATAAAACTTGTTAACACTCAAGAAAATAAATTTCTTCTTCTCACTTTTCATCATCATGAGTTTGTTTATATACTCATGCTAATAAGTTCATATTAATGTAAGTTTTATGATTTACAACCAAAACTTCCATTTGATTTATGAAATGTTTTATGAGACCAAATTAAAACTCTTATTTTATTCATGACAAGTTTAATACCAATTTTAATAAAAATTATGATCCATAATAGACATTTATAATATTTATTAAAAGACTTGGTCAACATAAAACATCAATGTTAATCAAAACATAGCTTTATTAGCATTATGCAAAAAATTACAAAATCTACAATAATCACTCAAGTTTTACTTTTTTCATTTCGACCACTCAACTTCGAGCATCGATATAATTAATTTTAGCTTCAGTTGGACATGGTTAATTCGTTACAAAACGAACTTAAACCAATAAATAAATAACTATTTATAAAAAACATATAAATATAATTATTTTGTGTCCAAAATTCCAAAAAATTATACCATAAAACCGGGCATTTTTTATATTTAAAATGAGTATAGTATTGTTATAATAAAAGATTTACGCATGTTTTTCACCCTCGTAAACAGCTATATGAAGCTCTGACCAATTGTGAAGAAATTATTTGAATACACAGAGATATATTTACGCATGTTTTTCACCCTTGTAAGGTTTGATGATGTATGTGATGTTGCAATTTTTTGTTTCCCTGCAATTTAAAGCCATTTCTCATGTTGTGGTGATCTTGACAATTACATGAGTTGGTTTTGAACGTAGCAGTTGGTTCAATTTATCAATCAGCTTCATTAGTCAATCTAGGCATGATATTCCATAAGATAGGATTCTAAATAGATAAGATTTGGTGACCGGGGCTCTTGGTAATAAAGCTTTTAAGCAAGTATGCTAATATGTTGTTATGCCAATATAGAGTGGTACTAAATATATAATTGTTATCTGATTTAAGCGACCCTTTTCATCATCACCTTTGTTTAAAATTAGATGAGCATCTTCTACCATGTTTAATATTGTCCAATAATACCACCATTTTTAGCTAATTATATGAGTGTTATGTGGGGCAATTCCTAAAGATTAAATCACTAACAGCCCGCCAAACGGGTGTGAAATCAAAGGTTTGTATAACATTTTTGATGGTTGAATCTTCTTGGTTTTTTTAAAAGAAAGTTATTTTTATGTTTGTTGATTTTGAAAAGATGCAACTTTCAGAAAATCAATGAGTGTACAAGGCTTACAGGGACTATCGCAGTTAATTGGTATACTTTTTGGTTTCTTCATTGGGGCATCATTTGCAGCTTTCTCACTAACGAAGGTACTATCCTTAATTGTCAATAATCTTTTTTAAAATGTGATCTCCTGTCATCACTGGTTACTTATGTTGCTGACATAGCATGGAATTGTAGACGAGTTGTGCCAATTTTGTAAAGCAGTTGATTGGCAAAAAGCATAAAAGGTCTTATCCATTGGATTTGGGTTGACTTTTTTTAAGTTCCGTTTCCCTTAATTCAGCACTAAATGTTATTTGTGTTTCACATAAGTCCATTGATATTGGTTTAATGTCATATTAAATCTTACAAAATACCATACTTTTAACCTGAAATTCTTTAAAATATGATCATAAGCAACAAGTTACAACTCGCGGGGTAATCCCCCTAGTTAATATAAAGTAAAGTTTTGTCAAATAAATCAATATTTTTATATAAGTTATAAAAATGAATTTAAAAATTCTCATGAACTTAATTGATCATCAATTTGATAAAATATTAAAAGAATATTAAAAGATTAGATCTCTAACATATTAGTTATTTTATATATAAAAATTATATCAGTTATAATTATTTTAACTTTTTATAGAAAATTATTGATATAATTAACTTTAGAATATATCTATACTTATTAATAAAACAATAATTTTAATGTCACGTGATATTCTTTTAAGCCTTTATTTTTTTCAATTTCAGTTTAAATATTTATCTGATGTTAGTGCTAGTCTAGACACATTGACTAAAAGTCAACTTTTAACACATGAAATGTTTAAAAAAAAATTAGAAATGTAGCCTAAATTAGAGCACACATATTTTTTTGGAAATTAAATCATACCCGATATTTATTCTTTCTTCAAATAATTCATCAATAAAAACTGCAAAAATCATCTATGATTTTGTTCATCTATGAAATCGATTCCTTGATTGTGTGTTTCCATTAAATATTCGGTTTATATTCGAATTTTAACAAAAGTTACGGGTTTTTTCATCGAATCCTCTCCAATTTAAAGAAATTCATGGGTATCTTTTTTTGAAAATGAAATCATATCCACTTTTAAAATATTTCTCAACTATCCTAGCTTTTTGTGACCCTCGTGATTTGTCATAGATGATTTCTACAGTTTTTGCTGATAAATTATGTAAAGAGAGAAGAAATATAAGGTATTATTTAATTTTCAAAAAAGATGTGCTCTAATTTAAAGTTAAATTTCTAAATTTTTCTTATATATCTTATCACAAGTTGACTTTTAGTCAAATAAATTTATACTAACATTAAAAACATAAACATATTTTATTCATCAATTGAAAAAGTAGAGGTATAAGAAAATGAAATGTGACATTAAATATATTATTTTATAATTAGTATAGATGTTTGATTGGACTTCGTTTGATATATGCAAATTGTTTTGATGTTCTGGAAGTATTATTAAAAATCATACTTTTATTCCACAATTGACTTTGACATGTCCAGACAAAAAAATTTCTTTTAATTTTAAAGAAGACAGTTTTCGTTAGCAGTGTGTTTTGCATAGACAATAAACAAGAGTCAAATCGTTATTAAAAGTTGGTTTGTTTTTAACAAAGATTATGGTCTGCTCTATGTTGCATTATCTCAAGTTAAAAGTAGACAGAGATTAAAATTATTAATATTATATTATAACGGAAATGTTATCAACAAAACATCAAATGTTGTATACAAATAAATTTTTGGATTTTATGAATTTGAAATATTGTTTTTCATATTCAATTTATTTTGTTTATTACTTACAATTCTTATTTATAAGTTTATTTCATTCCATATTATACATTATTTAGGCGTATAAATATTAATAGAGAAAACCTACTAATATTAATGTAGCTAATGTTAAAAATTATATATAAAAATCAATATACAAGGTATTTCAATAACATTATAACTTACGAACTTTTTAAACAACAATATTTTTGAATTGAACCCGTGTGCTACACAGACATTTAACCTAGTATATATATAAAAGATATATTTGTTTTCTTGAACTGCGCTACCAAGGCTCCATCGCCTTTATGACGAGGGGTAATCTTTACCAATTGCTATCGTGAGGACATTCTCAATAGGAACACTTGATATGTTTGTTCAAGGGTTCTTAAAAACTAGTAATTAACTTTGTGGTAATACTCATGTAAAGTTTTAATTGGTCACATGCCTTAAACAAAGGCTTTCTTCACTCTAACACAAAAATATCTATTATGCTACCAGGGTAGTGTGTTAGCACTTAGCATGGTATCATTTGCTAAACTTGTATGAAATAAAGAGACAACTCAAAAAGGTTATTATTGTTTTTCTTTAGATTTTTCTTGAACGACAAATGTACGACCTTGTTTCGAAGGATAAATGTTATGTTAATCAGGCCTATCTATCCGTTTACCAGCCGGGACCGCACCCAACCCCCTCAGAAGAAAACTCATTGCTGAGAAACCCTCTGGCTCAACTCTAAACATTTTTGCTCAGAGTGAGACTTGATCACATGACTTTTTTTTTATTTACATGTCATGAGTATTTAATCTTAGTCAGTTGTCCTAAGGATCATTAGTTGTTTTTTCCCTTGGTCCAAACGAGTTTTCATATGATTTGTTTTATATCTTACCTTTTTTAAAATCATATATTTTAGATAAGACAACTCCGTTTTGCTCTCCTCACCAATGGTAGTCTTTCTCATTTCTACGTCCATTGCACGTCTTAATTCTACCTCTTTCCTCTACACACATACTGGCGAGATGCTCTAATATTCTAATGAGCAAAATAAACCCCTGCTTTGAAACGGACGAATTTTGAACATAAACTATATGGAAACTGGATAGGGTGTTACTCGTTCCTCTTTACAATCAGGCTGGCCGAGCAAAATAAGTCCCCACTTTAGGGCAAACAAATATAAAATCTTCATATTCATCTTCATCTTTCTACTTTAATTAAAAGGTAAAAGTGAGTGTCACCCACAATTATTGTCATCAATATTTATAGTATATCTTTCTTATTAAATAATTACCTTTATTGCTATTAATATTATTTTAACACTTTTTAATATTTAATAAAATAAGAATAAATTTATTTATTAATGTTATTTCTAAACAAATTGATATTTTTAATAGGTTAATTTTTGAAAATAAAAATTAACCAAATTTGGAAGTTGTAATAAAAAATATCTAAAAATGACATTTTTATACGGTTTGTTTTATAATAAAATATTTATTTTTTAATTTAAAAAAAATTAAAAAGTTGATATCACTGTTTTATTATTTATAGTCTTGTCTGATACGTAATGTCAGTCATATCATATCTTAAAAAATATAATTTATAATTAATATTTTATTATATTAATATTTTATTTATTCAACCCGTATAATACACATGTTTGCTAAAAGTAGTATATAATAAAATGGTAAATGAGGGTGTTATGTGTCAGCATTACATTAATTCTTATCAAAATTTTTTTGTTTCTCTCTGTTATTAAATAACCACATTAATTACTAATATATTATTTATTATTTTTACATTATAATTAGTTTTTAATAAATTAAGAAAGATAATTTTTTATTAATGTTACTTCTATATATATAGTTTTTTAAAAAAAGTTTTTTTAAATAAACTATTTTTACATAACATTTTTGAATTGGTTTTTTAAAGTAAATTTTTTTATAAACAAGAATAATTAAAATAGGAATTATAGTAAGATAATTTTTAAAAATGAAAACTTTTCTTAAAATGTAATTTTAAAATAAAACGTTTAATTTATCTTTGGGAAAAACAAAAAAATAAAAATTAAAAAGTCATATAATTGTTCTATTACTTACAGTTATTACTTATACAAAATTTCAATCATATCATGTTTTAGTCTATCGTTTTATATAATAAAAATAATTTTTATTTTACTTAATTTTTATCTATTTAAGCCGTGTAATACACGAGTTTATTAAAGATAGTAAAACCTATATTAGATCAATGCTCTAATTAACTAAATGAAAAAAAACCCAAAAGGGAAAACACACCAAAGAAAAAAAAAGTATAAAGAGAAAAACTAAATAAAAAGATTAGAAGAAAACACTTACAATCAAGCCTGTTGAGGGGGTTGCAAGAATTAGACTCTCATCACATTGGTTAACAACACACACCTAAACCACTCAACCAACCTGAGTTATATTACAAAGGCGTTATCTCTTTGTTTTTAAATGTCATTCAAAGCGTTGAAAAAAAGCAAACCATTACACAACACTTACTTGCAAACTTAGCTTTAGCAATTGTGCTTTAGTTACTAGCACCGCAAATATACACCGGCATGACAGATTTCTGTTAATATAATCTGATAAATATCAATCATAAAAAAATATAACCTAATTATAGTGTGTATACATACAACTCATATATATGACATAACCCGTACCTCACAAGTCATCGACACCAGCCAACAACTTTTGTGCTGGTCAAACAATTCTACTCTATTTTTGGAATGATAAAAAATCAAATTTTGTGTACTAGTTTGGATAATATTCATTTGTACAAAAGGTGACACAATGCCCCTATAAGTACCATCTTCTATTCCCCTTTAGATGCACATTAAACATCATATACATCAAATTTTGTCTACAATGGTAACAAGGCAATCAATTGTTGTAATACTCCTTGTGGGTACTTTTGTGGAGGCTTCAACAGATGTGAATTGTGTTGATCAGATCAAGCAACAACCGATGCAATACTGCCACATGTTCTTATCGAGGTATGTGGGAGCTACTCTCATAAAAAACAAGACTCGCTTTTGAATCGTTGCTGTCAACAACTTGGTAAGCTAGATGAAAGGTGTCGATGCATGGAAATACATGAATTTGTACAAGTACAACAACGAGGCGGAGGGTGGGATCCTCCACGAATGAAACGGCTGTTGCAAGAAGCCCCGAATCTGCCAAAGACATGCAGCTTGGGACGCGATTTATGCCCGCTTTGATTAACCACTTAGATTTTGATATAAATAAAGTCTTATGTTTAAAGTATCTTGTTAGACTAATCAAGGAATAAAACAACAGCATGTAAGCAGTCTTGTTGGCTTGTTTACAAGAATGCATGAATAAATAGGTTGATACAAATGTCATGTTAGATATTTTATAAATCTTTTATCTAAATAGTTTCATTTTAAATATTTGTTTTAAGATTTTATTATAAAAATTTATTGTTTATAAAAATCTTGTTTATTAAAAACTTAAGTTTCTATTTATGATGTTTGTTTTAATAAAACTACTTTTAGAAAATTCTATATTTTTTATAATTCTTTTAAAAAGGACTTATAAAAGGACTTATTCAATGTTTTAAAAAATATATGAATTTTAATTTTCTTAAAAAAATTATTTTTAAAAACATAGTTTGATTTTAAAAAAATGTAGATGAGAAAAAAATATATCAATTGATCAAAATAATTTTTATGAAGAGAGAGAAATTGTTTGTATATTTAAATTACTTTAATACTCTTTTGGAGAGAAAAAAAAGTTAGAATGTTTAAAAAATGACAAGTATTAAAAAGATGGTTTAAAAATATAACATGTGACAAAAGAAACGTTATTTTATTAATATCTATAGATTAGGGTTAAGCGTCACGATCATTGGTTAGGCCTATTAGAGTTTTTGTTAGTTTATGTATATAAACATGTACCTTGTATTATAGAACTCACATCAATATAAGGAATGTTTAGTAGCCTATTAATAGTTATTAAGATAATACAGTTTTATAACTTATAATAATTAAAAGATAATCATAATGATAAATAGTTAATAAGTATGACTATTAAGATTTAACTTTTTAATTATTTAAGATTATGTTTATCTATTTATCATTAAAAAGCTATGATTTGTTAAGAGGTAGTCTGTTAATGGTTTATTAGAAATAGCCCCATAATCTCTTTTTGCCTTCACGTAGTGTCACAACTTTTAAAGTTCTTGTTCTTGTTCTTGTCATGTATTGACTTTGACAACCCCTTCCAGCGTCATGTATCATGTTCCAGCATATAAGGGTGTTTATTGGATCGGATAACGGATTATTCGGTTCGGATTATTCGGATTTGAAAATTCAGGACCCTATCCGAAATCCGATCCGATCCGAATAAAGATTTTCTATCCGATCCGAATAAGGATTTTTCTATCCGATCCGAATCTATCCGAATTCAATTCGGATCGGATTCGAATATATCCGAATAATCCGAATTTATCCGAATAATCCAAATAAACCAAATAACATTTTTTTCCTATTTTTTTGTTTTTTTTGCTAATTTTTTATTTTTAGTATTTTATAAGTTGGAAATAAGAATAAAAGATATAAAACTACAAAAATTGACTTGTACGCAAATTCAAAATTAAAACATAATAGATAATTGTATGAAACCCGAAGATTAAAATCTCTAATTTAGAACAACGGTCAATTATTACATAATTATTTAAGATTTATTACTAAAATGTGTAAATATTCTTGTGTATTGAGTTGAAAACATGATAAATAGTTGAGTAATGAGTATTAGGCTAGAAATATAATTGAAGTCTTATTGAATAACCCGAATAAAAAATTTGTGAAATCCGAAATCCAATCCGAAATCCGAATAAGGAATTCGGATTCGGATGAGATCCGATCCGAATATCCGAATAAGAATTCGGATCGATTTATTCGTATTCGGATACGGATTGGATTTTGGATAGTTTCGAATATCGGATTTTTTAAACACTCCTACCGTCCTACATCACCTTTGTTTCTTCATATCTACTCCACAATGTTGCCCGTATAAATAGCCTCCACATAAAGTCATCAGGCCTAGCTATTAGCCTATTAGGATTCTTGGTTCTTGGTATATATGTGTGAACCTTGTATTATAGAATCCACATTACTATAGATGATCCATAAACAATAGAACAATGACATGTATTTGCTACAGATTTTTGCAATGTGAAAATTTGGTTGCAAAATTTGATGAGATTAAGCTATGCACATTTTGTGACGGTTTAGGTACTATTCAGTTGTTGATAAGACCGATTTATACATAACTACTTCCTAAATATTTGCTTTTCTCATTTATAAACCGTCAATTTATTTAAAAATTTACAAGTCGATGAGACTTATATCTATCTATTAATACTAATAAAAAAAATTTTGTATGCCACTTATTATAATTTTAAAGCTACTAATTTTTATTTTCCCGCTTCTCTTTGCTAATAAATATTACATTAAGTAAAAATGATATTATTTAGTTTTTACATATTACAAATATAAATTTTTTTAAAATTAGATCTTTCTACAAATATAATTCATAAAGATATAATGATTTTTGTAAAATAAGAATTTTTTTCAAGAAAAATATCAAACTTTTAAAAATCACAATATATTTTAAAACATGTGGCTTTTAAAAATAAAATTCTTATGAAACAATAGTAATTTAATTTCAAAGTTATAATAAATAATTATTAAAAATAGCACTTTTTTAAAAACAGTTTGTTTTGAAACAATTTGTTTAAAAACCAACTTTTCTGAAAAAAAACAAAACAAAATAAATTAAGCTTAAAAAATGATACCGTTTTTTATCACTTGTACATAATGTCAATCATATCTTATATTAAAATATCATTTGATAATTCGTTAATTTTTATAAATAACTATTTAATATTTTATTTATACAATCTGTGTAATACACGGGATACTAACCTAGTTTTATCAATATATATATCTTCGTTCCATCGCATTAGAGGGCTCCATACCTGAAAGTATGCGTCACACGATTATTTAGCTTTCTTTAGATTAATTTACGCTTAATGGGACAACTTTAGTCCTATTTTACATCCATATTCCGATTATGACCCATGGGTCATAAATAGGGGTGTTCAAAAATATCCGAATCCGAAACCGAAACCGAATCTGAAATATCCGAAAATATGAAATTCGGATATCCGAATTTCGGATATCTGAATTTCGGATATCTGAAATTTTGGATTCGGATTCGGATAGTGATTTTGAAAATTTTTGGATATTTCGATATACGTAATATCCAAAATATTTTTATAAAATTTTAAAAATATTAAATATTAATTACATATTTTAGATATTTTCAGATATTCGGATATTTTAATAAAACTTTGGATATATGAATAAATTTTAATAAAATTTATTATATTTTTATAAAATTTATCAAATAATACAATTTTTTTGAAATTCAGATATCCGAATGAATATCCGAATCCGAATCCGAAATTTCGGATATCCGAAAATCGGATACCCGAAATTTTGGATTCGGATTCGGATAGTGAAATCCACTATCCGAAATTTTCAGATATCCGAAAATGAACACCCCTAGTCATAAATATTCAAAGTCTCCAGAGAACACATATCACCTTATTTATAATAACTATCATTTTTTCGTGTTCATCTATATTTTATGCGATACAAGTTTCGCACAGTGGTCACCAACACCCTTGTGATCAATTAAAGCTTTAACGTTATCATTTGAGGCTCTTAAACATAGATTGAACATACATTCTATCTTATAAGAATTCTAATCTCGTTCTAACTTTTATTTTAGTTCTTTCTGTTGGGTATCATGCATCCGTTTTACTATTAAACCCTTGATTTTTAACTAAAACTGCAAACTTTTTGTTAATTAAAAGCGGAAGCATTTTTATTGATCAAAAATCAATATCTAATTATGCATCCAATTAAATGTGGTCAAACAAAATTAAACGCAACAATAAGGTGTAAAAAGTTTATACCGTAATGACCGGCCAAAATTTCACATGCAACAACGATTTCACTAGTTAACCTTGTTCACAAAAAAAACACAACTTGCAATGATTGCAACGCGAGACAATAACTGGAGACTGCGTTGGTGGCACGCGGTGGTTCACGGTGGTTGGTAGTGGCGGTTGACAATCGAAACCGAGAGGGGGGAGAGGTGTCGATGCTTGCAACGGTACGATTATGGGGAATTAGGGCTCCTCTATTTTCATGTTTATAACTAGGTTTAGTGAACCAGTGTATTATATAGGTTAAATAAAAACATATTAAATGGGATTTTGATAATCCAAACTATCACATATAAGCCGATAATAATCCATACTATCAGTTTGACCAATAATAATTTCAACTTTCATTTTTGTTGTTAACGACAATCCTTGTAGCATAATTATCACTTATTTGCATTTGATTTCCACTTATTTATCACTCCACTTCATTATATATGTCGAGCAAAATTAAATGTAAATCAATGAATGATTATGTTAGTAACATTGCTTATAGAATGAATTTTATTTCAAATCAAATGTTTAAAAATATAATTTTAATTTTTTCTTATTATAAATCCTAATTTTAATTAGTTTTTGTTTATAAAAATTTTACTTTTTTAAAACATCAATTTTAAAATTTTTTATATTTTTAAAAAGTTTGATGTTTTAGAAAATTTTCATATTTTATAAAAAATTAATTCTTTAGAAATAACATTAATAAAAAATATTTTTCGTAATTTATAAAATAAAATTTAATCTAAAAAGTATTAAATAATATTATTAATAATTATATGATTATTTAATAAAAGAGAGAAAGATAAATTTTAATGAGAAGCAATGTGAGGTTGCCATATGTCCATCTTATTTATATTTTTATTAAACTAGAGAGATCTTTTTCTTATTATAAATCACAATTTCAATTATTTTTTGCTTATAAATATTTGACTTTTTTTGAACTTCAATTTTAAAATATTTTATATTTTTAAAATGCTTGATATTTTAGAAAAAAATCTTATTTTATAAAAAAATAATTATTTAGAAATAACATTAATAAAAATATATCTTTCTTAATCTATTAAAAATATTTTAATCTAAAAGAATTAAATATATTGTTAGTAAGTTAGGTGATTATTTAATAAAAAAAGAAGCGAGAAAATTGTGATGAGAAGAAATGTGGTGTTGTCATGTGTCCATCTTATTTACCATTTTGTTATAACAGGGAGATTTTGACATTTACAAATTTACACCTCCAGGTAATAATGCTTAACTCCCTCGGTAATTAACGATTAATTTCTAACAATCCTTGTGGTTACTAATTAGCATTTATTTAAATAAAACCTAAACGTGTAAATGTTTACCTTATAAACTTTAAACTATTTAATCGTTTTATATTAATTAGATGATTAATCCGTGTTTTTCAGTGCTAAACATTTACACGTGGTGAACATAAAGGGTAATAAAACGATTAAATAGTTTAAAGCATGAAGGGTAATAAAGTCAACATAAAGTTGGTGAGCTTTCGGAGTTTTTCAGTCTCGCAAACATTCATTTTGAAAAATAATATGATGAAACAAAACATAATATATTCCACATAGACTAGCTAGGTACTATGATAAATTCAGGTCATAAGTCCATAATCAAACAAAGAAACACGTCGTTGCCCCTCAACTATCTAGACATATAAACTCCCTCGCCACAACCTGACCAACGCGACCGGTCACGAGAGCGGGCCATTCTATCCCAATAGATCTACCAATATACTCTGTGGCCTCACCCTTGAGGTTAATGATTATAGGGGGATTTAGGGGCTAAATGGTATCTATCCATACCACTGACCCAACTTATACCTTTATAATATATTATCCTGTTTAACCCATCATATATTTTAAAGTATTGTTTCATGCTTTTCCCTCAAAACAGTTAAAATAATATTTAAAACGGGGCCGAAGGACTCACCTTGAGTGTGATTACCAAATGAACCAACGTGCTAGGCTTCCGATTAATAAAACCCTAATTATATGCACCATGGTCAATATACGATGATTTATGCTTACGATAATGCTTTCCACCCACTTATTTAGTTGTTTCTAAATAAAACGTTTTTCTAGTGAAGTTTATCATCTTTTTTAGGAGACATCTACACTCATTGTCTAGTTTCTAATCATTGACTAGTTTCTAATCCTTGTCATTTTCTCAATATCTTATGTTATTATCATTCTACTTGCAAATCTTACGTTTATAACTTACATTTAACTAGTGATTTTCTTATCTAAGTATCTTATGTTAAAAGTGTTAGGTATTCTACCTTTCATGAAATTGAAGATTTCTAACATTATTGAAATTGAAGATTTGAAGAACAATAGCAACAAAATATTAGTCTAGGGTTTGTTTTGTAATTATTGTAAATGCTAGACTAGTATAAATACTAGAACATATTATCATTGTAAAGTGTGACTAATTCACCACTTGTTAGGGTGAATTAAGTTCATCATCAACAACATTATATCATCATCCTTCAAGGATGATGATTTCAACAACATATCAATAAACACCAATCACTAAACATGTTTGTGTTCTTCATCATGTTCATCATTATTATAGTTTAGCATCTAATCATTCAAGTCTTGCTATTATCAATATAAATCCTAAGATCCATGTTCATTGTTCCTGTTCATAACGGGAACACACAATTGGTATCAGAGCCGGAGTTGATGAATTCATATTGATTTTGATGAGATTTCATGGTTAGATTGCTGAAATTATTGAAGATTTGAAGAAAACAATTCAACAATAAATCAAGATTAGGGTTTGCGGCTTCCTTAAGATCAAACAAATGCGGATTAGAGTTGCTTCCGATCCGAATGTGGCTGCCATTATGGGCTGCAAAAGAGGCTGCCGAAGGCAGCTTGCGAGCCAAGGCTTGCGCCCGAATGTAGGCTGCCAATTAGGGTTTCGGCCGAATGGGTTTCTTGCTCATTATGGTTTCGGCCGAATGGGGTGTCTTGCTCATTAGGGTTTCGACCGAATGGGGCTGCAAATAAGGATGCCGAATGCCGAATGTGGCTGCCAAATGCAGCTGCCGATTAGAAACTCTTGTGAATTAGGGTTGCCAAAGGTGATCTTAGATGCCCTAATTAAGGTTGTCGAACCCAAGTGTCTTTTGCGGCCACCTTAGGGAGGCAAAATTAGGGTTTGCAACCTAGGGTTTCAAATGGGCTCGTGAACACCATTGGGTTTTGTTTCTTGGGCTTCATCATTAAACAAAAAACATTAGTTGGAATTGGGCTCAAGTGTTGAAGATTGGGCTTAGGATCAACAAAAAAAAGTTGGGCTTCGTATTTGGGCTCTAATCAACAAAAACAAGTGACTTAATATAGTGATACCAAAGTTTTGATGACCTCGCTTCCGCATCAACAAGAAATTTCTTGACTTTGGACAACTATTCAATAAAAACAAGATCAAGCTTCAATTTACATTAGCAATCTACAATTTAGAGAGAGTATTGTTGGGTATTCTACCTTTCAAGAAATTGAAGATTTCCAACATTATTGAAATTGAAGATTTGAAGAACAATAGCAACAAAAAATATTAGTCTAGGGTTTGTTTTGTAATTATTGTAAATGCTAGACTAGTATAAATATTAGAACATATTATCATTGTAAAGTGTGACTAATTCACCACTTGTTAGGGTGAATTAAGTACATCATCAACAACAATATATCATCATCCTTCATCATTATTGTATTTTCAACAACATATCAATAACATATCAATAAACACCAATCATTAAACATGTTTGTGTTCTTCATCATGTTCATCATTATTGTATTTTAGCATTTAATCATTCAAGTCTTGCTATTATCAATATGAATCCTGAGATCCATGCTCATTGTTTCCGTTCATAACGGAAACACACAATAAGATTATAATTCTCTAAACTTATATATATACATAATATATATATATATATTATATATATATATATATGTCTTTATTCAAGGTTTAATTAATAATCAATTTTTATTCAAAATTTCTTATTTCATTATTATGAAATAATTTTTTATAGTTATTAAAATTATTTAACTACTAGAACATCCATTATTTTTAATATATATAAAATCTTTTAATTTGAAGTTGTTGTCTAAAATGTATACATATATATTTATATAGATTTTATTAGTCATGAGTCGTTCAAAATCTATTTTATCTTTAGTTTCATATATATATGTATATTTTTATGGAGTCTTGAAATCTCAATTTTCGTTTTAGTCGAGTCCTTTGGTCATAGTGTCCTTTTGGTCTTATTTTTGATCTAAATCATAATTTCTAGTCACAAAATTATTAAACAACTCTTTATCTAGTGAAGTCTTTTAATATGTCCAAGTATCCACCTTTTATTTTCATCATCTTAACTTAGTCATTCTTTATCATCATAACCCAAAATCTTCCACTTAGTTATTATTCGAAGTCACCATACTAATCAAAAATCCCTTAACCAATAATGTTACCTAATGTTTCTAACATTACCATAATTCATCAATCATCCAACTTATGTGTTCATACATTCCTACATACGCAACACACACATATATACATTCTTACCTTCTAGATCTCCCAAATAATATGATTTCATCAAACATTAACCTATTCTAAACATATTTTCAGATTTATTCAACCATTTCAAACACATTATTAGGTCCAAAATCATCAAAACAACAACTTTTGTTAACCTTAAAGTGGGTGAAACTAGGGTTCATTAAGATCTTTATCTTGATTACCCATGCATGAACAAATGTAAACAATCTAATCAAAAGACCTTTAATGACAATAGATAGAACTTTTACACACAATGCATGCATGATCCTTGTCTTTTGATAAATGCTTCGGTTTCTTAATCTAAGGTTTTTAACTAGATTGTAATGTGAGAGGAGTGAAGATTTCCAAAGGTGATGGTGAGGTTATGGTAACCAAAAGAGAAGAGGGGGTGTGTGATTGTTGGTTGCGGGTGGTGATGGTGTAGACGATGGCGACGGTGGTTGGTGGTGTGGTGGTGGTTGCGGTGGTTGATGGTGTTGAGGGTGGTGGTCGTGGCTGTTGATGGTGCTAAGGGTGGTGGTCGCGGTTGTTGATGGTGTTGAGGGTGGTGGTCGTGGTGTTGGTGGTTGACGGTAGGGTGGCGGATGGTGATTGCAGTGGAGGCGGCGATAGCGGCAGGGAGGTGGCGACGGCGGCGGGCAGGTGGCGATGGAGGTGCGGCGGTAGGGGGCGATTGGGGTGGTGGTGGTGTGTGTATGTGTGGGAGTGGAAGAGATGTGAGAATATGAGGGGTTGTGTGGGGTTTAAGAGGGGATTTTGTGGAGATATAGATGACTTAGTTGTCATCCATGCATGCCTTCCAAATCATAATTATTATTATTATTAATTTATTATTATTGTAATTATTATTATTATTAATCATTATTGTAATTATTATTATTAATAATATATACAAGTAACTGTTAAATGATTTCAAGGTTCGTTGAAATATTAACGTAGGGGTTTCAATTAATTAGATATTATAATAAATAACCATAGATTTATTATTACGAATGGTTTCGAGTGCTTACATGTTTGACCGGGTGTCACACATAATATCTTACTAGGTTTTTGTATTTTCATGTGTTGTAGGTGAAACATGAAGAAAACAAATAATATGAAAGAAATAGGATGGAAATCGAAACCCGGGAGGCAAAGAAATGCAAAAAAGAAGTTATAAGACCATGGTAACATAAAAGGGGTATAAATTGAGCTAGAAAAAGTTACGTGACCCATGACCTATCCACAAAAAGCTCTCGAAAAGTTACAAGTGAAAATCAACTATGCTACAAGGGTGGGGCCACTAATGTCAGGCACCACGTTTTGATGGGTTTTGACCTAATTTGAGAGGTTTCAAAAGGATATTAACCCTAGAATTAAAAATACCTTCTAATCACTAATCAAGGATGAAAAATGACGAGTTTCAAGCACTCCAAAGGAATTTCAACATCAATATTATCCAGATTCACAGGTTCAATTTCACTTGTTTTGAAGAATCAATAAGAATGTATGGCTAATTCATTTGTGATCCACTTGGGGGTGATGGGTTTGCGCAAGTAATTGTTTTTCTTAGTTTGTAACCTAGTTTTGAAATCGAATCTTGCACCCTTTAAGTTCTATTAGATTCAATTTGTGATTTGATTATTTAAACAATTGACAGTGTTTAAACCTAGTTTTAGTTTATATAACTTTGATTTCTTCAAATCATTATGTGTTTGATTCTTAGAATTAGGATTACATAATTGAATTGATGGTTGTATGAACAAATTCCATTAAACTTTGATATATAATCATCACTTAGATCTTATCACGCATACGATCACCATTAGTGACTAGTCAATATGCAAAACTAAGATCACATTATTTTGCCAAACCAAATCCTGAAGTGGATTGCTTTTTTCATAATATTATTAAAAACCTAAACCTAGGTGTTGTGAATTTCTATTCAATTAATCAAGAAAGTTCTTTTCAGTGCTTTATGTTCTTAGTTTAGTCTGTGATTCCATGTGGATTCGACACTCTTCTTACCTTTTTCTATTAAGCATGATTAGGCACTTATATACTTATATTTTTTACTGACCCTATGACATCGATAACTTCTTCATCCAAGCAGCCTCTTTTATAGCATCTAATGCGGCAATGTATTCTGATTCTATAGTAGACCGAGTGACCACACTCTGCTTTGAACCTGCTTTAAACCTCTCCAAAGTTATAGCTCCACCATTTAGAATAAACACATATTCAAATTACAATTGTGATTCATCTCGATGCTTTTGGAAGCTAGCATCTGCATAACACTTAACTATTAGCTTGTCTTATACTCCTCTATATATCAAAAACATATAATTAGTCATTCTCAAGTACTTAGGGATTTGTTTTTAGTAGTCTACGACTTTCACTAATATTCTATTGATATCTACTCATCGTACTCGATGCAAATCATACATTGGTTCTAGTGCATAACATGGCCTACATGATGGAACCAATAGTAAAAGAATATGAAACTTTTGTCATCTTCTTCTTATCTTCCTTTGTTTGAGGATATTGATTACTATTCAGTATGGTTTTGTTTGCCATTATGAAGGATCAAGTTTTAAAATTCTGTATTGAGATGTAACATCTAACCCATTTTGAAAATCCGAAACCCAAACTCATTTTTAAACTTTCATACCGTGAAAACATTCATTATGAAATTATTTTAATTATTTTGATGAATCAAATGCAATAAATATGTAGCTTAACCAATATTGTGAATTGTATCATTCAATTTTCATTTATTAAATCATTTAAATAAATTATAATAATTTTATGATTTATAGAATAGTTTTTTTATAATTTATAAAGTTTAAATTTATTTATGAGTTTTATTTATTAAATCAAAATAAAAAAACTAAACTTTAAAGTTTTACAAAAGTCTATATATTTTATAGAGTTCTTTAATATAAATATTGTTTTTTAATTATAAAATTTAAGTTTTTATAGAGTTTGAGGTTGAAAGTGTAAAATCTCAAAAATAAGTCTTAAGAGATTCTGGCATAAAATAATAACCCCTTAAACTTCAAGGATTAAATTGTAAATTTTGAAACTATAATTAAAAGGTTTCACATAAAGTGTTAAGTTTTCAAAACCACATGGACTAAACACGTAAATGTCTTAGAATCTTTTCACCTAAACCACCCACCCTTTCAACCTGTTCGCCGACCAGTCTTCGATGGTACTTCGCTGATCACCAAATCACCCAAATTAGTTGAATCCCACTCGATTAAAGCGTTCCATGACCATTACGAATTTGTTTCGAACCCATACCCTCCATCAATTTGATTAAACCATATGTTTCACCACATTTACACTTGAAACCAAAATTCAAGATTAGTTCTAATCCGTTTTGATTTGATAATCAATCAAATAGTCAATTCCAATTATTAGAAACACAATTATGATAAATGTAAATTCAATCACATGATTAATTTACGGTTACACAATGTAATTGCTTTTAATCTGATTTGAAACACCACAAATCATACATTAAACTTGTTTAGCCAAAACTAATGTAATCGCCGCCATATAATTAAGGGGAAACCGTCTATTCAATCCTCTAAAACACTCTAAAGTATCAATTTTATATGAAACACACACCTTGTCAATTGAACTCGAAGACCCACGAACCTGCAACCTAATCAAAATCATCTTCCCAAGCCATCTTAATCAGAAGTGATAAGGGATTTTGTTCTTAATCACTCCTAGAATCTTTTCACATGATTAATTTGATTATTATCAACAAATACATCTTAAATCACATCCGCTGTAATCGCGATTGTTTATTCTTCTTATATCATTTATTCAATTATCATTCAGGTAATTCCTCACTCCCACACACTCGTTATAATGTAGGAAATCAAAGCCCCATATTCAATTTAATTATAACTTTTAGTTAATGTTCAACTAAGTTAGAGCCCATGTATTACATGAGTGGAATAAATAAAACATATTAAAATCATTAGTTTTATAAATATTTTATATTCAAGATGTTATTATCCATTGTTAAAATAAAAATATATAATGAATATTTAAATGTTATAACACATAATGATTTAGAAATTATTACTCTATATTAATATGTATTAATAAATTATTAAAATAATAACATTTATATTTTAGATGTTTAATAGTTTTGTTTTTTTATTTACAATAATTATCATTTAATATGAGAGAGACAATAAACACAAATATAAATATTTTTTATTTTAACATATTTTAGTTAAAAAAAAGTCAAACTAATTGTTTTTATTATTTTGGTATTTATTATGAGAGAGAGGCGGGAAAATAATTTTTTTTGTTATGCTAGAATGTTGACACGTGTCATTTTATATGCTACAATGATGATACGTGTCTTAAGAAAAGATTCTTTTATTATAGGTTATAGATTTGATCAATCAGATTCTAGGTTATTTGAGAATTATTTAAATAACCTATTTAACTTAATTTAAATCCAACATAAATCATATTATGGGGTTTGGTGGCTGGTTTTTGGCTCTTACCGTTTGCAGGAGAGACCTGGGTTCAAACCGGGTCTCCCCTATATTATTTTTTAAATCTTTTATTTATTATTTAATTACATATTAATATTATTAGATTAAATTACAAATTTTGTTCTCTAAGTATTGTTACAAGTATAGATCTTGCCTTTAAACTTTAATAATTACACAGAATATCCTTTATTTGAAAAATAATTTCATCTTTCGTCCTTTCCACTAACAAAAGTTAAAATTTTCAGTTAGTTTTTAATAAATGACGGGTTTACCCTTACCATTTAAAGAGCTAAATATGTAGTTTTTATTAATCTTTTGTTTTCTTTTTTGCTTCTTTTCTTTTATTACTTTACTTTTTCTCTTTCAATTTTTTTCACCATTTTGTTTTATAAATATTATCTTAACTTGTAACACCCGGTTATTCTTTTAAAAGAAGAATAAAAATTAAGAATAAAAGTAGGAAATGCAATTTAACCCAAGTTGAGGGGTTAAAAGAGTCAAAGGACAAAAGTACAAAATGTTTGTGTAAAGGTGGGCATGGCTGCCCATCCTCACTTCCCATCATCTTTTCATTTCGGATTAGAGAGAGAGAGAGAGCAGAAAAACTCTCGGTTGAAGAAGAAAAAGAAGAAGAGGATTGAATTCAAGGTAAGAATTCGAAGTTTTTAAGTGTTTGTGTTGGGTTTTGTCTCGGGTATGTGCTTATGTGCTTGTGTGTGTTCGTGTGTGTGTCTTTTATGAGTTTCTAGGTGTTTGAACTCATTTGCAAGCGGGTTAGGAGGAAGAAACACCCAAAATTACACCAGGTGAGTTTCTAGACCCCGGTTTTACTTGTTTTAAGGGGCTGAAAATGTATTAAAATGATTTTACAATGTTTATGTATGTACACCCGTATGTATTATGCATGTTGATAATGTTTCTTAGATGCTTATAAGTTGTTCATGCTTAAAGTAGCCTTGGTAAGTTTAGAACAATTAGGCTTGATGTTTGGGTTCGGAAATATCCTAGGAATATGTTGAACAGAAGGTTCAAGCGCCTAAGTAAGGCCCATGTGCCTGGAATTGCCTTAGAAATGTTTTAGAGTAACTCATGCGCCTGAACAGTGCCCTCATGCGCCTAGAATATTAGTCGGACGACTAAGTGTAGGGCCATGCACCCAAATAGTACCCATACGTCCGAATGGCCCATGCACCTATGTTTCCATACGCCCGAATAGCCCATGCGTCTAAGTGTCCATGCGTCCGAATGGACCATACTCCCTAATAGTATCCATGCGCCTGAAATAGCTCATGCTCCTAAGTGTTGAAATGGTTAAGTGTTGGCTGATGCGCCTGCATAGTGATAAAACGCCAAACAGGGTCTATGTGCCCAAATAGTATCAAAGCGCCTAAACACTTACAATTTATTACAAAATTTTTGAGAGTCTGTGTTTTTAGGGTTTTGACCAGGGCTTATTAATGCCGGGTTTCATGCATTATTATGATTGCTTTATGATTGTTTTTATTATTATTATTATTATTACTATTAGTATGTGATGTTACGTGGTGTGTTTATTAACATAACGTAAAGTATTACTACTAATAATAAAGTGAAAGAGCAATGAAGAAGAGAAGTGGAACTTAATTTAAAATGTTAACAAGTCTTGCAAGCACATAGGAGGTGCACGACCATGTTGTCGTTAGCTCAACTGTGATATGGGTTAGCTACCCTATTTTGCACACAGGGCCAGTCAATTGAGATTGACAGACCTTTGCAGCGTACCCTAAGTGTCTGGGCCAGCCTTGTATATAGTATTTAAAGCCCCTTGTGGGAACAGATGGCCCAACACCATTCCCCCCCCCCCCCCCCCCGCGCATATAGTTTAGGGTATTGCTCATCGGTCCACGTAGACAGTGAAAGATAAAGATAAAAGAATATAGAGTAAAGAAGGCATACAGTAAAGAGATGAAGCATTACCTGATTGTATAGTTAATGCGTGCTCACGTATAAAGAGATGAAGTTTTCATAAAAAGAGTATTTTCATATGTATACCTTACAGAAAGTATTTTATTACTTTTAAAACTAGAACTCACTCAGCAACGCTAACTTTTATACATTTTCAGTTGGCAGGTAAATATTGCTGAGGATGGCACGAGGATGAAGCTACTCGGTAGGAAAAGACTGACATCCATTCATACCTATTATTGCTGTTGTTTTGTAATGCAATTAAAAATTTCTTTTGTATTCGGTTAAACAATAGCGTATTGCTTAACAACAGTGTTTTAATGAAATGAATGGTTTTTGGTAAAATAATTCCGCTGCTTAAGCTTGTAAATTTATAATGTTCGATGTATTAAAATGTTGTGAATGACCAACTGTGAGGTCTTCGGGAACGGGGCCTTACAAGTTGGTATCAGAGCCAAAGTTTAAGAGAATTGGGGTAAATAAATTTTTAAAACCTAAACTTAAACTGAAAATAGGACAATTAGAGGGATGTCAGCCCGAGTAGCTATGTGCCATCAGGTATTTTTCTTAATGTTAACCGGTATTATGTACGCATGCTATGTGATTTATGTGCTCTTAGTAGATTTAGATGCTGATTACGTCAGGATAGGAAATGCTTGGGATATGAAGAGTAAAGTAAATGGCTAATCACAACTGGCCACTGTAATTAGGGACTTACTATGCTTGACATAAACTGAGTTATTATCTTAAATGACCGCGTTAGTGTTTGAATCTTATAACGTGTTAGAGGATGGCTGGACGGAAATCTTCCAAGACTCCTAGAGGCAGAGGCCGTCCACGTGTGACTAGGAGTAGAGCTAAGTCTCCTGAGACGACCCATGAGAACCCTGAGGTTCATGGCCGGAGCGAAGAGAATGAGAATGCTAGCTTGAATGCCTCAACAAGGGAGGCGATTGCCAATGAAGTACACCAGGTCATGCAGACAGTCTTACCGTCTGTGGTGACTGAGGTCATCAGGGCTGTGAGAAGCAAGGAAAGGAAGGAGAAGGAGAATAGAAAGGGATCAACTGTCACACCCCCGCTAAGAGCAGAAACATGGGGATGTAATGAGACAGGATCGTCATAACACATGGTAAGCGATAGAGATGCAATATAATAATGATGACAAGCGTGTCATGACGACACCCGACAACAAGGGAACTTGTGTCGTGTTTAGTCAATATTCACGACAACATAGCCATAAGCATAAACATGTTAAATGATTCACATAAAAAAAGATGATTGAACCTTTAATCACATGACAGGACCAGATGCTCGACTCAACACTCCATTCGCACGAAACAACCTTCATTCTTACGAATCAACTTCATTCATACGATTGAACCTTCATTCGTACGACTGGCATTCAGTCGTACCACACAACACCCAATCGCACTACTCAATCTCCATACGCACGAATCAACCTTCATTCGTACGAATCAGCTTCATTCGTACGGTTGAACCTCCATTCGTGCGACTGGCATTCAGTCGTGCGATACACGCACAATCGCACACATTCATCCGCATTGACTCAATCGCACACGTCATTTATCCGCATTGACTCAATCCCACGCATCACTCATCCGCATTACTCAATCGCACGCATCACTCATCCGCATGACTCAATCGCACACACACACCCAGTCGCACGACTCAGTTGCATGACTCACCCAGTCGCACGGCTCAGTCGCATGATCGACCCAGTCGCCCAAACAGCAGAATCGCGACTGCAGAAGTGCAGAGCAGCCTCCGGCTGCTCCGTGCACGGGTTTACACCACAAGGACTTCAAAAAACACACAATAAACACACACAAACAAGAAGAACACACAGAAAGACATCACACGCACCCACACGACCTCTTGTGTTCGGGTTGGACCCGAATACCGAAACCTAGAAATGCACAGCAGTAAAACGAGCAAGAAAGGGACAACCAAGGTCGTCTACCTACAAGGATGGACTACACTAGGTGTAGATGAAGTCTAGATGATGAAAACGAGACAAAACGGGGCAGTTTTGGTGCAAAGAAGAAGTTGTAGAGTGAAGAAGAAAAATGAAGAAGAAGTGAAGAAGATGAAGAATGGCTGAGAAATGGGGGTTTTTATACCCATTCCAAGTTTGCAAAATGTCAATTTTAGTCCTTGCACTTAGCCCCCGAGTTCTCACAGTTTGTTTCGGTTGAAAACGACTTTAAAAGTGTTTGTTATATTAATGAAGGAAGTGTAATAAATGATAATTTGTACTTCAAGATGGTTTTATCAATAATAATATTATTATATAAAAACGATATATTTGGTGATAATAACGATGAAATTTGTAAAAGTTTTAAGTATAGCACACGTTCACGAAGGAAACACAAGCACAAAGATAATAAAGCAAGTAGGATATCCATACAAGGAGTTAATAAAGATGAGGAATGAATAATCGAAGAAAAGTTAACGGATAATCACGTTAATTGACAGACCTTTTGGTGACGGATGTCATAGTATCCCCCAGTTGAGAGAATTTCGTCCCAAAATTCAGCTGGAGTTAGGTCCAAGAGTGTCATCCTCGAATAGATGTGGATATCTAAGTTTCATCTGATCTTCCCATTCCCATGTAAACTCTGACCCTCGTTTTGAATTCCATCTCACGCGAACAATTGGTATTCTACTGCGCTTCACTTGCTTGACCTTTCGATCCATGATCTCAATGGGTTCCTCAACAATGAAGCTTTTCGTCAATCTTGATGTCCTCAATTGGTACGTGAAGTGATTCTTCAGCCAAACACTTCTTGAGGTTCGAGACGTGGAAAGTATCATGTACGCCGCTGAGTTCTTATGGTAACCTTAATCGGTAGCCACTGGACCAATTCTTTTTGTAATCTCGAATGGTCCTACGTATCTTGGGGCTAACTTCCCTTTCTTTCCAAATCGAATGATTCCCTTCCAAGGAGAGACTTTGAGTAAAACGTGATCTCCCATGTTAAATTCTAGAGGCTTCCGACGGTTGTCGGCATAGCTCTTTTGGTGATCTCTAGCAGCTATTAGTCTGTCGTTGATTTGGAAAATCTTGTCGGTTGTTTCTTGAAGGATCTCTGGGCCTGTTAACTGACTTTCCCCAATCTCGGCCCAACAGACGGGAGATCTACATTTTCTTCCATACAACGCTTCGAACGGAGCACACCCAATGCTGGTATGGTAGCTGTTGTTGTAAGAGAACTCAATCAATGGTAAATGAGTGTCCCAACTACCACCAAAGTCGATTACACACGCTCTCAGCATGTCTTCTAGCGTTTGTATAGTCCGTTCACTTTGGCCGTCTGTCTGTGGGTGATAGGCTGTGCTCATATCTAATCGAGTGCCCATCACTTTCTGTAGTGTCTGCCAAAATCGTGAAGTAAATCGGCTGTCATGGTCGGATATGATCGACACCGGTACTCCGTGTCTTGTCACGACCTCTTTTGTGTACAATCTCGCCAGTTTATCCATTTTGTATTCTTCTCGGATCGGCAAGAAATGAGCTGACTTCGTCATTCGATCCACCACGACCCATATCGAGTCATGCCCGCTGCTCGTTCTAGGGAGTTTGGTAATAAAATCCATAGCTATGTTCTCCCATTTCCACTCAGGAATTTCTGGTTGCTACAATAATCCCAATGGTTTTTGATGTTCAGCTTTAACTTTCGAGCATGTCAAGCATCTGCATACGTACATAGCAATGTCTTTCTTCATGCCTGGCCACCGGTACAGATCCTTGAGATCGTGGTACATCTTGTCCGCACCAGGATGAATAGAATATCACGTCTTGTGTGCTTCATCCATGACAAAGGTACGTACACCTCCCCATTTGGGTACCCATATACGATATATGAAGTACTGTATACCATCATCCTTGCAAATCATTTGTTTATCCAACCCTCGGAATTCTTCTCCCGTAAGGTTTTCTTCTTTCAACGCCTCACTTTGTGCAATTTGGATCTGAGCTTTTAAATTCGTTTGAATAGTCAACCCCAACGCTCGAGCACGTAGTGGTTTCGTGCATTCTTTGCGGATTAAAGCATCAGCCACCACGTTGGCTTTCCCCGGATGATACCGGATTTCACAATCGTAGTCACTCAGTAGCTCTACCCAACATCGTTGACGCATATTAAGCTCCTTTTGATCCAGGATATGTTAGAGGCTCTTATGATCCGTGTAGATGATGCATTTAGTTCCATACAGGTAATGCCTCCATATCTTTAGTGCAAATACTACAGCACCCAACTTAAGATCATGGGTTGTATAGTTCTTTTCATGCACCTTAAGTTGTTGTGAAGCGTAGGCAATCACCTTATCCTTCTGTATTAGTACACATCCCAATCCTTGATGTGAAGCATTGCAGTATACCACAAAATCGTCAGTTCCGTCTGGGAGGGACAATATCGGTGCATTGCACAACTTCTCTTTCCATATTTGGAATGCTTGTTCTTGTGCCTGTCCCTAATCAAACTTCTTGTCTTTCTGAGTCAGCAGTTTTAACGGTTGAGCGATCTTTCAAAAATTTGCGATGAAACAACAATAGTATCCGGCCAATCCTAAGAATTGCCATATCTCTGAAGGCGTCTAGGGTGTATCCCATTTCTTCACCGCTTCGATCATGCCGGGATCTACATGAATCCCATCCTCGTTAACCACATGACCCAAAAACTTCACTTCCCGCAACCAGAATTCACACTTCGAGAACTTGGCGAAAAGTTTCTCTTCCCGTAATAGTTCCAGTATTGCCCGAAGGTGTTCTTCGTGATCCTCTATCGATCGGGAGTAGATAAGTATATTGTCTATGAATACAATCACAAACTTATCCAAGTAAGGTTTACACACCCGATTCATTAGGTCCACAAACACAGTTGGTGCATTAGTCAACCGAACGGCATGACCAAGAACTCATAGTGCCCATAACAAGTTCTAAACGCTGTTTTTGGTATGTCCTCCTCGAAAAACCCATAGTTGATGATATCCTGGATGAAGGTTGATCTTGGAGAAATACGAAGCTCCTTGCAGCTGGTCAAACAGATCGTCGATCCTGGGAAGAGGATACCCATTCTTCATAGTTAACTTGTTCAACTCGCGGTAATCGATACACATTCGGAACGACCCATCCTTCTTTTTGACAAATAACACGGTGCTCCCCATGGTGAGTGACTCGGCCGAATGAAACCCTTCTCCAGTAGTTCCTGTAACTGACTAGATAATTCCTACATTTTAGACGGTGCTAACCGGTATGGTGTCTTTACTACCGGTGTAGCTCCAGGAACCAACTCTATACGAAATTCTACCTGTCGAGGAGGAGGCAAACCAGACAAGTTATCGGGAAATACATCTGGGTAGTCCCGCACTACTAGAATATCTACCAATTTTCTCGCTTCTTCCTTCTTTTCTACCACATGAGCCAGAAAAGCGTAGCACTGTTTTCGTAAACTTCAGTGTGCTTTCATGCAGGAGATAAGCTTTAAGTTTCTTCCGGTCGTTCTCCTTGAATTCTGAGTACCTCCCCATTTGGCATGGGGATTCATACTACTTTTTCCCGACAGACAATCTCAGCCCCATGTTTCGATAACCAGTCCATTCCCACAATCATGTCGAAACTTCCTAACTCAAAGGGTATCAAGTCTATATCGAAGGCATGGTCCTCCAATATCAATGAGCACTTTCTAATAATTTCAGCAGCCTAAACAACCCTACCATTGGCCATTTCTATAGAGTAGCTAGTTTCTAGCTTACTAGGACTCAAATCAAGCAATTGCACAAACTCAGAAGATATAAAACTATTGTCTGCTCCAGTATCAAACAATATAGATGCGAAGTGTTTATTGAGTTAGTGCGTACCCGTGACAACATGCACACAGCCCTAGCATGCAAATCTACATGAAGGTTCCTAGGTTATAGTCTAGGTCAAGTGAATTGCCTAATTCTCTATAACCAATGGCTCTAATACCAGTCTGTCACACCCCCACCTAAGAGCGGAAACACGGGGATGTAACAAGACGGGATCGTCATAACACATGGTAAGCGATAGAGATGCAATATAATAATGATGACAAGCGTGTCATGACGACACCCGACAACAAGGGGACTTGTGTCGTGTTTAGTCAATATTCACGACAACATAGCCATAAGCATAAACATGTTAAATGATTCACATAAACAAAGATGATGATATGTAATTCCCACAACCCGGGAACAAGTTACAAAAGTAAGATGTTGTTTAAAGCAAACTACAATAAAGTTCCAAAGGACAATGTTCAGTCTCAAAATGCATCCTAGGCTCTCCACTAAGGAAGCATACCTAGATCTTCAATTAGCATGTTCACCTGAATAGATATGCTCAAAAAGGTCAACAAAATTGTTGGTAAGCTCGCAGGTTTAAACGTAAATAAGTAATTGATGCTGTATAATAGTTGTTGCGGAATACTGTGAATACAGTTATAAGTTAGCAAAATCACATAACATGAGCTTTACAACCAAACCTAACGACGTACACAAAGAATCTTGTTGGAACATATTCACCTAAGGCCCCTTCCTGGCTATGGTTGGTACTAACTAGTATACCAACCAACAAGGGTGGGGGTGTCAACCCAGTAGTACTACTAATACCTATCCGTCGGTTCCCACACTGGAATTAAATGCTTGTAAAAAAAAGAACCACACAGCAGACCGAAGCATGTTTTAGATAAGTACTCATAAAACAGTATCATGAAACGGATTCCAAGTATGTAAATTGTATGTAAGTTGTACAGCATAGAAAACTGGTGAGCATACTTTTCCCTCATGTTTGTAAATGATTGAAAAGTTGTATAAGCATAAAAAGGGGCCACAAAACTCACTTGTTAAGTGGTAAGTATGAATGATCAAAATTTCCCAAATGTAGTATGCAAAGAACGGTCAAACACCTATTGACAGTTATTGTTAAGCATTAATGATACGCATAAAGTACATAGTAATGTTTGGTTGGTTCGAGTTGTATCGGTTCGGTCGCGCGTAACACACACAAGCTGACACACGTATTAGATCTTATGTAGATCCAAGTACTAGAAACCGTCGCCATTGCCGGTGATATTGTGTAAAAGATCCGTTATTATAAGAGAAGCATTTGTTAAATATTAGTAGTCATAATGGGTGGTTGATAATTGTAAAATGTTAGATTGATTTGATTTGGAATAGTATTTATAGCCTTGATAGCGTTGACTTTAATCTTTGTGGTCGAGCAATGATAATTGTGTTGATGTTACCTTATCATCACACGACATTCAAGAAGGAAATTCACACACACAACATCTTTAATCACACGATAGGACCTGATGCTCGACTCAACACTCCATTCGCACGAATCAACCTTCATTCGTACGAATCAGCTTCATTCATACGATTGAACCTTCATTCGTACGACTGGCATTCAGTCGTACCACACAGCACCCAATCGCACGACTCAACCTCCATATGCACGAATCAACCTTCATTCGTACGAATCAGCTTCATTCGTACGACTGAACCTCCATTCGTGCGACTGGCATTCAGTCATGCGATACACGCACAATCGCACACATTCATCCGCATTGACTCAATCACACACCTCATTCATCCATATTGACTTAATCGCATGCATCACTCATCCGCATGACTCAATCGCACGCATCACTCATCCGCATGACTCAATCACACACACACACCCAGTCGCACGGCTCAGTCGCATGATCAACCCAGTCGCCCAACAGCAGAATCGCGACTGTAGAAGTGCAGAGCAGCCTCTGGCTGCTCCATGCACGGGTTTTACACCACGAGGGCTTCTAGAAACACACAATAAACACACACAAACAAGAAGAACACGCAGAAAGACATCACACGCACCCACACGACCTCTTGTGTTCAGGTTGGACCCGAACAGCCGAAACCCTAGAAATGGACAGCAGTAAAACGAGCAAGAAAGGGACAACCAAGGTCGTCTACCTGCAAGGATGGAGTAGACTAGGTTGTAGATGAAGTCTAGACGACGAAAATAAGACGAAATGGGGCGGTTTTGGTGCAAAGAAGAAGTTGTAGAGTGAAGAAGAAAAATAAAGAAGTGAAGAAAATGAAGAATGGTTGGGAAATGGGGGTTTTTATACCCATCCCAAGTTTGCAAAATATCAATTTTAGTCCCTGCACTTAGCCCCCGAGTTCCCAAAGTTTGTTTCGGTTGAAAACAACTTTAAAAGTGTTTGTTATATTAATGACGAAAGTTTAATAAATGATAATTTGTACTTAAAGATGGTTTTATTAATAATAATAATATTATATACAAACAATATATTTAGTGAGAATAACGATGAAATTTGTAAAAGTTTTAAGTATAGCACAGGTTCACGAAGGAAACACAAGCACAAAGATAATAAAGCAAGTAGGATATCCACACAAGGAGTTAATAAAGATGAGGAATGAATGATCAAAGAAAAGTTAACGGATACTCACGTTAATTGACGGACCTTGTGGTGACGGATGTCACATCCGGGCAAGGAAAGTAGTAGGGAGGAGGAACAACCAGAGCCCGAGACTGGGTTGTCCGACGAGGAGGAGGATGATGTAGTGGGGGTAGCGACTGGAGGGTGCAGTTATGGGGTGTTCCAAAGGTGTAAGCCCCCGTCTTTCGATGGCAATGGCAATGCTGCTGCCGCTCACAGCTGGGTGAGGGAGATGGGTAGTTTTGGAAATCAGTGAGTGCCGCAAGGACCAAAAGATGAAGTTCGTGACTCACTCTTTCGTTGATTCAGCATTGTGTTGGTGGGACAATATTGTCCAAGCTGAGGGTACTAGGACAATCAGAAGAATGAGGTGGAGTGAACTGAAGAAGTTGGTGGTCGAGAAATTCTATCCTCACAGGGAACTCGATAAAATTGAAAGGGAGTTCTTGCAACTTGAAGCGGGAACCATGACCCACCAGTAGTATACCACCAAATTCAACGAGATAGCGAGGCTGGTGCTAGATCAGGTGACGTCGGTGTCAAGGAAGATCAAGAGGTACATCCAGGGACTGCCGGCTGACATTCGCAGGCACCTGATTGCTGCTCAGCCAGGTGCCTTTCGATCGGTGGTGGATTTGGTGGGTAGATTGTATGATGAGAGAGAGGAGACTGTGGTGGAGGTGAAGAAGACGAGTGGGGATGGTAAGAACTGGAATGGAAGAGGTTTGGACGTGGTGGTTTCACAGCAAACAACAAGAAGAGGAAGATGGACGATCGTGGGGTGTTGTAAAGATCAGAGTTGAAAAGTGTGGCAGATGTGGAAGGGAGCATGTCGGTGAGTGCAAGATAGGGATGAATGTATGCTTCAGATGTGGCAAGCCTCGCCACATCGCTAGAGACTGTAGGGTACTGAAGTGCTATAACTGTTGCGGGGAGGGCCACGCGACCAAAGATTTTAAGAAGCCAAGGGCGGAGAGCTCTGGGGCGAAGAAGAAGCTGGAGGAAGGAGGGCAGAAGGCAAGTGTTAGAGCTTACACCATGACCCGGGAGGAAGCCAGAGCTGATCCCGATGTCATGTCAGGTATGTTTCTAGTAAACCAAACTTGTGCCTCTGTATTGTTTGATTCCGGTGCTAGTAGGAGTTTTATTTCCACTACTTTCTGTGCTAAGTTGCCTATTAGTAGTAGAAATGTCAGTGAACCATTCGATGTAGAAACCGCTATTGGCAAGTCCATGAGAATTACTGATGTGATAGAGGACTGTGCTATAGAAGTAAAAGGTTATAGGTTTGCTGCTAGGTTACACGTGATGCCCCTAGGTGGATTTGATATAGTACTAATGATGGACTGGTTAGCAACCTATGAAGCAAACATCGTATGTCGCAAGAAGATGATTCGATTAGTTGCGCCCTGATGGGAAATCCAAACCACAAGTAACATAACATAGTTCAATATAAGGAATTGACTATAGAAATTCAATGGAGTTCTTAGATAACTTGGGAAAGAAACCACAAAATGGACAAAACAAATGAAGGTTCCAGGGAATTATCCCTCTCTCCTTGCACTATTGCAGGAGCCTACAAAATAGGATAGCTAACATAGACCTGCCACACACCATCTTATTCCCCCTTACTAAATACTCCCTTTTCCCCTAAAAGTTCCTTAGCCACTATTAGAGTTCCCCGTTTTTCCGCTTCTAGAGTAAACTTTTAACAACTCAGTCCTTGTATTAATACTTCTGTTAGAATGTGTATCACTACTCGCCCCTTCAAAAGAAGTCTTGTCCTCAAGACTCAAGTCGGGAAATTGATCTTTAATCCACGTAGCATCCTCCCATGTTGCATCTTCAACTGAATGATCTTGCCACTTGACTAACCATTCTTCTTTCCTTGCCGACATTATTCCCAATTGTTTTTTGACAATACCGCCAACGGAATTAGCACATCTGTGTCGGTTGTTATTATTCTGGTGGTAGCGATGATTCCACTACTCCCTGAATTGCCTTTTTAAGTAATAAGACATGAAAGACGGGGTGTATTCTAGATGTTGAAGGGAGTTGAAGTTTGTACGCCACTGGTCCAAGCTGTTCCATTATTTGAAAAGGACCAAAAGGTTTTGCAGCTAACTTCTAATGAATTCAACTCTTAACTGACATTTTTCGGTAAGGTTTAAGCTTAACATATACCCAATCTCCTATTGAAAAGTGCACATCCCGTCTTTTTTATCCACCTGAGCCTTCATAGAACTTTGAGCATTGGCTAGATGTCTTTTTAGTTGCTTTAATGCTTCATCTCTGTCTTGTAATTCTTCCGCCACTGATTCAACTTTAATTTCACCTGGAATGCATTGAAAAATCAAAGGCGGTCGTCGGCCATACACCGATTCGAAAGGTGTCGAACCTATTGAACTGTGGAAGGTAGAATTGTACCAAAACTCCACCAAAGGAAGCCACACTGCCCATGATTTAGGTTGATCCACGGCAAAGCAACGCAAATATGATTGAAGACAACGGTCAACCACCTCAGTTTGGCCATCCGATTCAGGATGGTACGCATAACTCATATGAAGAGCGGTTCCCATGGCGCAAAAAATCTCCTGCCAAAATTTGCTTAAAAATAATGGGTCACGGTCGCTTGCTATAGACTTAGGCACTCCGTGATGATGAATGACCTCTTTGACAAATACCTCGGCTATGGATTTGGCGGTGTATTGGTGTTTTAAAAGAATAAAGTGGGCGTATTTTGATAACTGATCCACCACAACTAATATAACGTTGTATCCTCGAGACATGGGCAAACCCGAGATAAAATCCATTGAAATGTCTTCCCAAATAGCATTCGGAATTTCTAACGGCTGTAATAAACCACCCGGCAATACTGAGCTAGATTTACAACGTTGACAGGTATCACAATCCCGGATGAATTGCTTAATGGTTGTGGTCATCCCCGGCCAATACAGGTTTGCTGCCAAATGTCGGTAAGTCCGATAAAAACCCGAGTGTCTGCCGGTGGCCGTAGTATGAAATTCATGTAATAGGGCTGGAATGAATCTAGAGGTTCGCGAAATGACCACACGATTTTGATAATATAACACCCCTTGTTTGACTGAATGCTTTGCTAAAATAATTTCCCTATCATAAGCCGACTTAGCCAAGTTTCGGTCACTTAATGCTTTGCTAAAATAAGCAATGGGGTGGCTATGCTGCATGAGTACTGCCCCGATACCTCGCCCCAATGCATCACATTCAACGACAAATGACTCCTTAAAATTAGGCAAAGCTAAACAGGAGCTTCAAGAAGGGGGTGCTTCAAATCCTCAAACGCTTTCTGAGCATTTGGTTGCCACACGAAAGCATCTTTTTTTGTAAGATCTGTAAGTGGTCTAGCGATGCTCCCATAATTCCGAATAAACTTACGATAATAACCAGTGAGACCTAGGAACCCCCGAAGCCCTTTTAAGGTCTTTGTCACCAGCCAATCTGCTACTGCCGCCACTTTCTTTGGATCCATATGCACCCTGTGACCGTCGATAATATGACCCAAATATTCAATTGTAAGTGAACCAAATGAACACTTTGAATGGTTAACCATGAAATGGTTATCTTGTAGTATCTTCAGTGCTACTTCAATGTCTTGCAGATGGTATTGCCAAGAAGGGCTATAGACTAAAATATCATCAAAAAAATTAGCACAGTTTTACGCAGAAGGGGCCAAAAGATGTCGTTCATTGTTGCCTGAAAAGTGGCTGGGGCATTCATTAGCCCAAACGACATTACCAAATATTCGTAGTGTCTGTCATGGGTACGGAAAGCTGTTTTCGGGATGTTGTCCGGATGCATACGAATTTGATATCCTGACTTAAGATCAAGTTTCGAGAAAAAACATGCTCCATTTAACTCATCTAACAATTCATCAACCACGGGAATGGGAAACTTATCCAGAATAGTAACTTGATTTAAAGCTTGATAATCAACGCACATCCGCCACAATTGATCCTTTTTTTAACCAAAATTACCGGACTTGAATAAGCGCTTTTACTTGGCCTAATTAAACCCGTTGCTAGAAGTTCACCAACTTGAGGCTCAATTTCAGATTTCTGGAAATGTGGATATCGATAAAGGCAAACACAACCTGGATTACTTGTGGACAATGTAATGACGTTATCATGCGCTCGAGAGGGAGGTAGAGAGATTGGACTATGAAATACAGTTGCGAACCTAGAGAGTAACCGCGACAAACTCCATTGTTGGTCCTTCTCTAAAGCGACCGAGTCCGACAGAGGAACTGCGGATAAAGGCTGCACCAAGAGTGGAGGGAGCTGGAGAGGTGTCTCCTCAGCAAAAAATAACCACTTATGTAATGCCGCTGGAGAGGGCTGGTTTGTAGGAATTCCCTGTAATAGAACTTGTTTACCATCAAAGTGAAATTTCATCCATGAATGTTTCCAATTGTGGATGACCTCTCCCAATGAATTCGGCCAATCCATCCCCAAAATGCAGTTGAGTCCCCCAATATCCATAACTAATGCATTTATAGCAAAAATACAGGCTCCAACATGAATTGGGATACCTGAACATTGCTCTGACACGACAACGTGTGACCATTGCCCAATTTAATCAAAATGGTTGGAATCATCATCGAGGGTAGCCCCAAAGCTGACACGAGTCGTTAAGAAATAAAATTGTGAGAAGCTCCACTGTCCACCAGGAGGTAAATCAGAATTTCTTGTAACATTCCTTGAAATTTTAATGTATTAGCGCCCCCATGAATTGCTAAAATTCCTTCTAAATCCATGTCCCTACTGTTAAGTCAGAAGGAGCTTCTTCATCCGTCAGAGAAGCCAACCCCATAGAGAAATATTCCCCACTTGTGGTGTCGTACTCATCCTCGCCTAACAGTAACACCCTCAACTTCCCTGTCAGACACTTATGAGTAGGCCCATACTGTTGTCCGCAACGGAAACACAAACCCTTCTTGCGTCGATCCTCCCATTTCGTACGGGATAATGAGTGCATACCCCGATCCCGGGGAAAAATAGTTAAAGGATCCGAAGGAGAAGTTCCTAATTTAGGAGATGATTGGGAGCGCTGTAAATCTCCTCTACCAAAAAAACCCCTATCAGAGACTTTGGGCTGATTACCCAATTTGGGCTCACTACGACCCACCATATGTAGACCATCCACTGGGGAGAAGGATGAGGGCCCAAAACGGTGTAAATACCGAAATCTGGACGTTGAGTCAGAACCGCCGCTTGGCCGGAGCATCTCCGTAACATCCTTTGAAATGAACAATGCATCCAACAGTGTTTGGGGTCGGTGTAACCGAACCCATTTCTTTACTTCCGGTCGCAACCCCGCCACATAATAACCCAACGATTGCGAATCCGGTAAGCGTGGAACCAAAGACAATGGATATTCAAAGTCATCAATATAATCATGAATTGAATCTCCTTGCTGGATTGTAGCAAGTTGTTCATAAGGGTTATGAATTGACAACCCACTAAATCTGCGTTGGAGTTCATCTTCAAATTCAGATCAAGATAAAGAGTCCCGAACCTGAGTAAGTATGGTGAACCAGTGTTGTGCTACCCCCACCATGCTCAATTGTGCCAAACGGAGACGGACATCCTCCGCGGTGGCGTTTAAATCAAAATAGAGTTTGGCCTTCTGGATCCACCCTTGAGGTTCGAAGCCGGTAAACTCAGGTAGTTTCACCTTTTTAACCGCCCAAGGAGACGCAACCGGCGAATCCTTCGGAGAATCGGACGAAGTTCGCAAACTCGAAATCCCTTCTTCGCTATGAACACCCGAGCAAGACGACTCAGTGCTCTGTTTCTTCTGTTGATGTTTCATCCAGTCCAATACTACCTTTCGAAACTCCGTTGATTCACCACGATCCGCTTCTAAGGATTTTAGAGTAGCTTTTATGTCAGAAACGTCTTATTGGAGTTGCTTGATTTGTGTCTCGTGAGCATCTAATCGAGAATTTGTGCACATCTCCATGAAAGAAGAACGAATGTGAAACAATTCCGGACAGGTCGCCGGCAGGTCGGACCAATGATGGGAAATCCAAACCACAATTAACACAACACAGTTCAATAGAAGGAATTGACTATAGAAATTCAATGGAGTTCTTAGATAACTTGGGAAAGAAACCACAAAATGGACAAAACAAACGAAGGTTCCATGGAATTATCCCTCTCTCCTTGCACTATTGCAGGAGCCTACAAAATAGGATAGCTAACATAGACCTGCCACACACCATCTTATTCCCCCTTACTAAATACTCCCTTTTCCCCTGAAAGTTCCTTAGCCACTATTAGAGTTCCCCGTGGGGTGCTCCGGTATTGTTTGTAAAGAAAAAGGACGGAAGTATGCGAATGTGCATTGACTATCGAGAGCTGAACAAGTTGATGGTGAAGAATCAGTACCCGTTACCAAGGATTGATGACTTGTTTGACCAGCTCCAAGGTGCCAGTTGGTTCTCGAGAATAGATCTACGATCTGGCTACCATTAATTGAAGGTGAAGGAACAAGACATTCCTAAGACAACTTTCCGTACGTGTTATGGACACTATGAGTTCCTCGTTATGTCTTTTGGTCTAACTAACATGGCAGCTGCCTTTATGGATTTGGTGAATTGAGTGTCTCTGCCGATGTTTGATAGATTAGTGATTGTGTTCATCGATGATATCCTGATCTACTCGAAGAGCGAAGAAGAGCATGCCGGTCACATTCGGGAGGTGTTGGAGACATTAAGAAGGGAGAAGTTGTATGCCAAATTCTCCAAGTGCGTGTTCTGGTTGTGCGAAGTTCAGTTCTTGGGTCATGTGGTGAATCCTGACGGAATCATGGTGGACCCGGCAAAGGTGGAGGCGGTTATGCAATGGAAGTCACCGAAGATGCCATCCGAGATTCGTAGCTTCTTGGGTTTGGCAGGCTACTATAAAAGATTCATCCAAGACTTTTCCAAGATCGCTTCTCCACTAACCAAGTTGACCCAAAAAGATGTGAAGTTTGTATGGGGTCAAGCTCAAGAGAAAGCATTCGAGGAGTTAAAGGCAAGGTCAACTCAAGCTCCTGTCCTGTCATTACCCAAAGGAAGCGATGATTTGGTGGTCTATTCAGATGCTTCCTACTCGGGGTTGGGGTGCGTGTTAATGCAGAGAGGAAAGGTTATAGCCTATGCATCCCGACAGTTGAAGGTTCATGAGGTCAATTACCCTACTCATGACTTGGAGCTAGCAGCCGTGGTCTTTGCACTAAAGATTTGGAGGCACTATCTGTACGGGACGAAGTGCACCATTTTCACTAACCACAAAAGCTTGAAGTATTTCTTTGAGCAGAAGGACCTGAACATGAGGCAGAGAAGATGGTTGGAGCTCATAAAAGATTATGATTGCGAGATCCACTATCATCCGGGCAAAGCCAACGTGGTGGCTGATGCCCTTAGCCGAAAGGAGAGGCCTGAGCCAATTCAGGTGAAAGCATATCAACTGATCATGACCTTTGATGTGATTAAGCAAGTCAAAGAGTTTCAAGATGAGGCACTGAAAGATAATCATCTTAACTCTGAAAGGATAAGAGGTCTGGTTGGGAATTGGGTGAAAACACACTTGGTGTTAAAACCCGATATGGACGGGTGTGGATTCCTCGTTTTGGGGATGTACGTGTGAAGATTATGGATGAAGCTCACAAGAATCAATACTCCATTCATCCTGGTGCCACGAAAATGTATCAAGACATGAAGAAGGATTATTGGTGGCGGGTATGAAGCGTGACATAGTGGAGTTTGTGAGTAAGTGTCTTACTTGCTTGCAAGTGAAGGCCGAACATCAGAAGCCGTATGAAAAAATCCAATCTTTGGATATACCAGAATGGAAGTGGGAACACATCACCATGTACTTCATTACGAAGCTGCCGCGTACTCCGAAAGGGTACGATGCCATATGGGTGATTGTCGACCGTCTGACGAAGAGTGCTCACTTCCTACCGATCCGCGATACATATTCATCTGAGAGGTTGGCGGATCTATTCATCAAGGAAATTGTAACTCCTCACGGTGTGCCGGTGTCTATTGTATCTGATCATGACACCCGGTTTACATCCAAATTCTGGAAGAAATTTCACGACGCCATGGGGACGAGGTTACATATTAGCACGGCTTATCATCCCCAAACTGATGGTCAGTCAGAAAGGACCATTTAGACATTGGAAGACATGCTTCGGGCATGTGTGATTGATTTTGGGGGAAGTTGGGATGACCACTTACCATTAGCTGAATTCTCATACAACAACAGCTATCATGCCAGCATTGGTATGCCACCATATGAGATGCTATACGGTAGGAGATGCAGAACACCTGTTTGTTAGGGTGATATTGGTCAGAAGGAATTGGGGAGCATCGAGGTAATTGAGTCTACGAATGAGAAGCTTGAGAAGATTAAAGCCTTCATGAAGGCAGCCAAAGATAGACAGAAGTCGTATGCTGATAAACGATACAGACCGATTGGGTTCCAGGTGGGTGACCGGGTTATGTTGAAGGTCTCACCTTGGAAGGGTATTATCCGATTTAGGAAGTGGGGCAAGTTGAGCCCAAGGTATATAGGCCCTTTCCGAATCATGGCTCGAGCAGGAGAGGTGGCCTATAGATTGGAGTTACCGGATTAGTTAAGTGGAATTCACCCGACATTCCATGTATCTCATATGAGAAAGTGCTTAGCTGATGAAGACATGATTGTTCCATTGGAAGACATTGAAGTAGATGAAAGGCTTAATTATGTGGAGCAACCAGTGGCAATCATCGACAGAAAAGAGAAAAGTCTGAGAAATAAAATGGTTCCTTTTGTGCGTGTACAGTGGAAGCACAGGAAGGGATCCGAATCTACGTGGGAGACTGAGGGAGAAATGAGACAGCATTACCCACGTTTGTTCAAAGAATAACAGGTTTTGGGGACGAAACCTATTTAAGGGGGTGGACTTGTAACACCCGGTTATTCTTTTAAAAGAAGAATAAGAAATGAAGAATAAAAGTAGGAAATGCATTTTAACCCAAGTTGAGGGGTTAAAAGAGTCAAAAGGACAAAAGTACAACAAGTATGGCCGCCCATCCTCAGTTCCCATCATCTTTTCATTTCGGATTAGAGAGAGAGAGAGCAGAAAAACTCTCGGTTGAAGAAGAAGAAGAAGAGGATTGAATTTAAGGTAAGAATTCGAAGTTTTTAAGTGTTTCTCTTGGGTTTTGTCTCGGGTATGTGCTTATATGCTTGTGTGTGTTCGTGTGTGTGTGTTTTATGGGTTTCTAGGTGTTTGAACTCATTTGCAAGCGGGTTAGGAGGAAGAAACACCCAAAGTTGCACCAGGTGAGTTTCTAGACCCTGGTTTTACTTGTTTTAAACTCTTCTTAGGGCTGAAAATGTATTAAAACAATTTTACAATGTTTATGTATGTACACCCATATGTATTATGCATGTTGATGATGTTCCTTAGATGCTTATAAGTTGTTCATGCTTAGAATAGCCTTGGTAAGCTTAGAACAATTAGGCTTGATCTTTGGGTTCGGAAATATCCTAGGAATACGTTGTATAGAAGGTTCATGCGCCTAAGTAAGGCCCATGCGCCTGGAATTGCTTTATAAATGTTTAAGAGTAACTTATGCACCTGAACAGTGCCCTCATGCGCCTAGAATATTAGTCGAACGACTAAGTGTAGGGCCATATGCCCAAATTGTACCCATACGTCCGAATGGCCCATGCGCCTAAGTTTCCATACGCCCGAATAGCCCATGCGTCTAAGTGTCCATGCGTCCGAATGGACCATACACCCGAATAGTATCCATGCGCCTAAAATAGCTCATGCGCCTAAGTGTTGAAAGGGTTAAGTGTTGGATGATGTGACATCCGTCACCTTAAGGTCCGTCGAACGACATAAATAAACATAGAAATATTTTAATTATTCTTCCTTTTCTTCATGAACTCCTGTTTTAAGGAATCATGTCTGCTTATTTTCCTTTGTGCCTGTACTTCCTCCGAGAACGTGTGCTAAGCGTAAACCTTTAATAAATTTAATCACCATTACCACCAAATATATCATTTTTAATTTCGACCATTGTCATTAATAAAACCATTTTAGACTATCAAATGCCATTAAACACGTTTTTAACCTTAATATAACGAACATTTTAAGGTCTTAATCAACCGAAACAAATTTTGGGAAACTCGAGGGTTAAGTGCAGGGACTAAACTTGTAATTTTGCAAACTTGGGCTGGGTATATAAACCCCATTCCCAGCCATTCCTCATTCACTTCATCTTCTTCACCTCTTCACTCCCTACACACACATTTTCTTCATTCTAGCACCAAAATCTACCCGTGTGGTCTCGTTTTCATCGTCTAGTCTTCATCTACAGCCTCATCTACTCATTTCTAGCAGGTAGACGACTTTGGTTGTCTCTTTTCTTGTCTTTTTACTGCTGTGTTTCTAGGGTTTCGGGTGCTCGGGTTCATCCGAGCACATGAGGTCGTGTGGGTGCGTGTGAGGTCTTTCTGCTTGTGTTTCATGTTTGTGTATGTTTGTTGAGTGTTTCTGGAAGTCCTCGTGGTATAAAACTCACGTTAGAGCAGCTCGGGGGCTGCTCAGCCCGACCACAATCGCGATTTTGCAGTTCAGACGACTGGGTCTGTCATGCGATTGAGCCGTGTGACTGAGTGAGTCGTGCGACTGAATCATGCGTCTAAGTCAATCGTGCGACTGAGTTGTGCGACTAGGCATGTCGTGCGACTGAGTCGTGCGACTGGGTGTTTGTATGCGATTGAGCCGTGCGACTGAGTGAGTCGTGCGACTGAATCATGCGTCTAAGTCAATTGTGCGACTGAGTTGTGCGACTAGGCATGTCGTGCGACTGAGTCGTGCGACTGAGTCGTGCGACTGAGTCGTGCGACTGTGTGTTTGTATGCGATTGTGCGTGTTTCGCACGACTGGAGTCCAATCGCACGAAAGTAGCTAATTCGCACGATTGAGGGTTGATTCGTGCGCATGGAGGTTGGGTCGTGCGAATGTGTGTGTTGTGTGGTGCGACTGAGTCCAATCGCACGAATGAAGGTTCAATCGCACGAAAGTAGCTAATTCGCACGATTGAAGGTTGATTCGTACGAATGGAACGTGGGTCGAGCGTCTAATCCTGTTGTGTGATTGATGTTGAGTGTGAATTTCCCTTGAACGTCTGATGATGATAAGGCAACATCAGTAAAAGTGTCATTGCTTGACCCCAAAGATTAAAGTCAACGCTATCAACATGCACATACTATTTCAATTGAAATAAACCTAACATTTTACAATTACTGACAACCCATTTGAAACTACAAATACTTAGCAAGTGTCATCTTTCATAACAATGAGATCTTTACAAGGATGTCATAAGCAATGACGACTACTCGTAGTACTTGGATCTACATAAGATCTGATACGTGTGTCCGCTTGTGTGTGTGTGCCACCCACGACCGAACCGATACAACCCGAACCCACCAAACATTACTATACGCTTTATACATGTCATTAATGCTTGACAATAACTGTCAATAGGTGTTTGACCGATCATTTCATTCAACTGTTGGAATCTCGACCTTTCATACTTACCACTTAACATGTGAGTTTCGTGGCCCTTTTTATGCTTATACTATTTTACAAACATTTACAACATGGGGGAAAAGTATGCTCGCCCGTTTTCTATGCTGTACAACATACATACAATTTTCATACAAGGAATCAACGTGATACTATGTTGCAAGTACTTATCTGATACATGCTTGGGTCTGCTATGTGGTTCTATCTTTGCAACTATTTAATTCTAGTGTGGGAACCGACGGTTAGGTATTGGTAGTACTACTGGGTTGACACCCCCACCCTCGTGTTGGTATACTAGTTAGTACCAACAGTAGCCAGGTACGGGCCTTGGGTGAATATATGCCGACAATTTCAGCGCCCTCCTTTCCTCTCCACTTCCTTTCAATTACCATCTCATAGGTTTTCTCATCATAGTATACATTTGAGATGGGTGTGGAGGACTGAGTACCATACACCATTTTCCTTTTTAATGATTCTGTAGGGTTTACCTTCAGCTCAGGGAATACAATTTCTTCTGCTTGCATCTTTTTCTTCTTATCAAGGGGATTGACAAATGTATTATCTTTTCTCAAGCATATTGTCTTTAATGAATTGAAGTTGTTTATTCTTCTGAACATCTTAAGTATGTTCTCAAATTCATATCCCCTGAACATAGCTGCATGATTGATCAGTTCAAGTTGAGCTAGTTCCTTCAAATCATGAATCTCCAGGGCATTTACAAGAGCTGAGTACTCTGTAAGATTGTACTAGCCCTGAGATCCTTTTCACCATGAACATATTCCATGTACTGTTGTACTTCCAAACTATTATCTTTTGATCAACCTTATCCTTGGGAGTAGACACTCCTCTGATCAGTTCTGCAGTGGTCAATCCTTCTTGTAGTTTCAACTGAGATGGTTCTGCAAACCATTTAGGGTACTTGTGTAGCACAGGGGCAAGTAGTTCTTGGTCTTTCTGGTTCAGCATCATGTGTTTAGCTGATACTCTACTTCTTGGCTTGGTGCTTGCTAATTCTTCTTCCAGCTTCTTAAGTTTTTCTTTCTTCTCATTAATCAATTAAAGAGTTGCAGCCCTTAATGAGTTGGTCTTCATGTTTCCAATCCTTCTTCTCGTGAACCTCTGACTTGAGAGAGAGTCCTTCATTTTCTTATCAGACATATTATAAGGATCAGGAAATAATGGTTCATAAGTGGGGGATGATTTCTTCATTGAAGATAGCTTGTGTAGGGGCCCCTTCTTGGCAATGGTCTTTCATACCCGTTGATTTCTTCATAGAGGATTCTTTATGCTTTGGAGTATCCTTGGTGATTGCTTTTTCATATTCTATTTCAATGTTTGGATCTAGCAGCCTTTTCACTTTATCTTCTTCTTCTTTCATTCCTTCATAATGTCATTCCAAATACTTCATCTAGATCATATCCTTGATTGATTAGAAACATAGCTTTAATCATCAAGTCATCAGTTTGGGCTTTGGACACCATGTCTTCTACTGCCTGTTCTGTTTTTATGGGACTGTCCATATGAACATCCTTTTCAACTTCAAATCCACCAGCAATCTCACCTTCTTCTAAATCAACTACACCAGCTAATTTCTTTCATATCCACCAGCAATCTCACCTTCTTCTAAATCAACTGCACCAGCTAATTTCTTCAACTGAGCTTCAGCCTGCTTATGCTCTTCCAAAAATTCAGCAATTGCTGCTAGGCTTTTGGGGTCATCCTTTTGTTTCTTAACTGGTTCTTCTTCAACTATGGGTCTCTTACCCTTAGCCTTTTTAGCTAAATATTTCCTTTTTCGTGAGTAAGTTTGAAGTTGAGGGCTAGAAATTTCAGCTTGTTGTACTGCTTCAGGTACCTTTTCAGGTGTGTTTGGCTCTTGATCATTCAGTTTACTTTTCCCCTCCTCTTTCTTTTCTGTTTCTTTTTCTTCTTTCTTTTCCTTTTCCTTTTCCTCTTTCTTTTCTTTTTCATACATTTCTTTTATTTTTTCTTTTTGTTCCTCAGATAAAGAGATAGCAGGGACAATTTGCATAGTCAACTCCTTCTCCAGAGGCACTGGTGACTTAGGGATGAATACAATAGGCTCTGAATAAGCCCTTTGGTTGTTTACAAATTCCCAAAAGTCATCATCTATGCTGAATTTTTCAGATGAAAAACTATCTAATGCACTGAAGAGTTCTTCAAATTCAGCTTTCTCATAGTGAGAGTCATCTTTGTTTCAGAGTATACCACCATATCTAGACTTTGATCTTTAAACTTTGTTTGACTTGCATCACCTTCTTTTTCTTCATTTTCAGAAACATACTTGTTATCATCCATATCTTCCTTTTCTTGTTCTTCATCTTTCTTTTCATCATCCACTTTACTTCTTTGACTTTCAATTATCAGTTCTAGTTTAGAGATTCTTCTATTTTGTCTTTGAAGCTCATTTTCAAGACTAGAAATGATTTCTACTTGTTCTTCAATGATATTTTCTTGTTCCTCCATTGCTATAGTCTGAATAGCAAGAGTGTCCACATGACCACTTATTTCTTCTCTGGAATGGTTTAGTGCAGCTTTTAAGTACTCAATCTCCTTGTCTTTTTCTATTCTTTCAGTTTCATGTTTCTCTTTTAGTTCTTTCAATTCATTTTCTTTCTCATCCAACTCTAAATTTCTGTCATTGATAATTCCAGCTCTCCTGTTTAAGGTCCTTTCCATCCTTTCCACTTTCTGTAAGAGCTCAGATATTAGTTCATCCTTTTCATCAGGCCTGTTGATGTTAGATTCAACATAGCTCTCTGAAGGAGCAGCCTCAGAAGTTGCTTTCATAACTAGGATTTGATCATGATGATCCTCCTCATTAGAAGATGATTTAGATGATTTAGATGCACTAGTTGATCCTTCAGTTTTAGCAGGGTGATCATGGGATGATGGCAAAGGTTGGTAAGGTGACATAGGTGATTGATGTGGTGGTGATATTGGAGATTGAAGATGAGGTGATATAGGTGTAGGTTGAGGGGTTGTTTGTGTGTTGGTTGTGGTGATTGTTGTGGTTGTGGTTGTGGTGATGGTTGTGGTGATGTTTGTGGTAATGTTTGTGGAGATGATTGTGGTGATGGTTGTGGTATTTGTTGTGGTGTTTGTTGAGCTATTGGTTATGGTGGTGTTGAGCTATTGGTTTTGGTGGTGGTTGAGCTTGACCTGCTTGATTTAATTATTGAATCATCCAAGGAAGAAGGGGTGAGTGGGCACCATTGTAAAAGTTCCTTGGGTCCTTCTTCTTGATGTATTTATATGATCTTGCATCATAGTGAGGGATGTCCAGCACAGGTCCTTCATTAACAATGTCATGGAATGATTCATTGATTAGACATTGAATGAATCTGGGATACATCATAAACTTGTATCTTAATCCTTCTTGAATGTTAGAAATTAGGCCATTGAACACATATGCAGACATATTAAACGGTCTGTTGGTGCAGAGAACACATATTGCAGAAGATGTGACGACTGGAATGTCATTCCATCCTGTTTTTCTTTTTGATAGACAGTGTTGGAACATATGAATTAGGAACCTCTAAGGCAGATCCACTAATCCTTTAACTATCTGTTTTGCTTCATAACCCCCTTCATAACCAATTTCAGTGAAAAACGTGGTTATTTCTTCATCATCTAGTTACAGAGGATCATTAGCATTATCACCAAATTGTAGACATCTTCTAACAGACTCTTCTGTGATCCTCAAAGTGAGCTCATTGTTGATTCTCCCAGTTAATGTTCTCACACCATCAGCTTCAACTACCTCGGCTGAGTCCCAGAAGGACCTGATGGGATTCTCATAAATTGTTGGTCTCACAGTCATGGCATATGCTACCCTTGTGGTAGATAGGAATCTTATCATATCTCTAAGTCCTTCGGCTTCAGGCACATCAGGGTTTAAATAACCGCTGAGGTTATGGAGCTTGCTCCATGTAAGATTTGCCATGTAATCTGCACAAGAGACATGTGTATTAGTTATCAATTTGACTTTAACTTGTCAAGGAAGACTGCTTGTCATTTCTGTTGCATTGTTGTCATGGAAAATGGTGAGTTTGTCATTTAACAATCACAGTTTCTATGTTTGAACCATTAATGAGCTATTGTTTCATTGATTTGTTTCAAATGTTTCAATTTTAACATGCTATGTTCTTACAACGAACATGAATATCAAGATTTTCATGATGATAAGACTTTCTGTTCGTTTTCATGCTCATTGAAGTCGAAAAGGTGTATTATGTTACATCAACGAAACATGTTTTTGTGTTCTTCCTTATCAGTTGGTTTATTGACTGATTTAGGTTTAACATTCTGAAACTTAGGTCTTGATTAAAATTTTTATGAAAGTTTCACCTTATTTCCGATACGAATGTTGTTTCAGAATCGATAACAGAAGTCGATTGAGTAGATTCACACAAAAATCTTTGAATGTTTATGATGATGATGATTGAAGATGGTGTACTGTACGTTTGCGCTCATCTCACTATAAAGTTTCTCAAATTTGAAAATTATTAAATGACCCGTTTGAATTCCTTTAAATAGTCAAATAATACATTTTGAAAGATTTTACAAGTTTAAAAGCAGATACAGTCACCACTGTAGCAAATGCAGAAGGTTAATTTGTTTGACTTTTGGTCATCCGTATTTGTTAACTATAGCAAATGCGGAAGACAAACTTTTGACATTGAAGGTCTGCATTTGGCTACTATTGCAAATGCGGAAGACAAACTTACCTACATTAGCTTTTGAACTTAATCAAAAGTTAACATAATTTAATTGATTATTCATCTTATGAAGAGGTGTCCTTGATTGATTTTTCTTATGAAGTTGGCTGTTGAAGTTGTCAATTCTTGCTTGGATTGACTTGTATGTCACAATTGATACAAGTTTCCCAATTTTGACAGATCTTGGACTTATCATGCTTCTAAGAATCTGCATAAGCTGAGATATAATGGTATGACTTATTGCAACAACACCAACTAAAATTCTTTTTGTTTTGTTTTTCAAAATTAAGTTAATAAACAAAAATTTAGACTTACTCAAAAAATTTTAAATTACTCCCCCTAAAGTTTATGTCCACATTTGGATAGAAACTTTAAAGATTTAAAACTTTGAATATTATTTTGATTAATATTAATAATGAAGAGAAAAATCTCTTTGTTGGGATCATATCAGTCTTACATTACACTTGTGCATCCTTTATGATTAAATGGACATGATCATGAACTTGAAGATTGAAGTTATGTTTGTCCTCTTAAACCCATACCTGGTTGATATTTTGATGCAAATGACTTTTACCATGTTTTGGTTGATTAATTATTCAATGTGTACCTCACACACATAAGCATGAAATGATCAACCCTCCATATACAATGCATGGTAGAACTTTTTTACAACTTTTCTTACCAGGTTACTTAAGTCATGAAATCTCATTTTCACTGATCCTCATTAGGATTCTTTTAATTTGATCCTTTTTCATATTGATCCACATTGGGATTCTTTTCACTTCACTTTAGAAGGTGATCCATGATAGGATTCTTTTGTTCATTCACTTGGAATGTATTCCTTTGTTGATTCATCCAATTTTGGATGTGTTCCATATTGGAATCTTTTGGATCATAACATCTGCACTATGTGCAAGTTTCATCAGGTCTTTGCTCAGCAAAACAAAGATGAAATTTGATGTGGTGAAAGAGATTCATAAAGTATCATTACCTGGTGGGTTTAGGCTACTACACACGCATGCATTCAGATAAGCCAATACATATCAGTACTTTGTGATGAGTGTTTCACAATTAAATATGTCTTTAATTCATCACTGCATGTATCTTTTCTTCCAAGTTGAGCCTACCAACATATCTGGTAAGTCATTTCAGTCTTTTACATTTTGAAATTAAGCACAGTGAATGATATAACGACTATAATTATATTATTTCCCAAAGAATTCTTTTCTTCATCAAACTTGATTTCTTTTGTGGTTTTCTGATGTTTAAATTATTTTTGATGTTTTTCATAGTTTTTACTCAAGGTCTATCATGCCAATTGACTAAACCAGAAATTCAAACCTACTAGGTTCAAATGCCTTGGTAAACAAATCAGCTAATTGATTTTTAGTTAGTACTTGAATCAATTTGATTAAACCTTTTTCAGCACAATCTCTCAAAAAATGATATCTAATCTCAATATGTTTTGTTTTTGAGTGCTGAACTGGATTATTAGTTATAAAGATAGCAGCTGTGTTGTCAATAGAATTGGTGTGTGCAATAAGTTAAAACCATAATCAAGCATCTGGTTTTGAATCCAGAGGACTTGAGAGCAACATGCTGATGCAACAATATAATTAGCTTTTGCTGTGGACACAGACACATTTGTTTGCTTCTTGCATTGCCAGGATACTAGTCTGGGACCAAGAAATTGACAACCGCCAGAAGTGGATTTTCTGTTGAAGTTGCATCCTCCATAATCATTGTCTGTGTAGGCATAGAGATTGAATTCTCCTTCCTTTGGATACCATAACCCAAGAGCTGGCTTGCCCTTCAGATATCTGAATATCCTCTTGACTGCGTTCACATATGATTCTTTTGGATTAGCTTGATATCTGGCACACACACAAACACCAAACATAATGTCAGGCCTACTGGCTGTTAGATACATAAGTGAACCTATCATTGATCGATAGTGAGTTTGATCCATTGATTTGACTTCAGGGTCAGGTCCAATCTTCACTTTGGTATCCACAGGAGTTTTGATAGACTGATAGTCAGCAAAGTGAAATTTCTTCAACATGGTTTCTACATATTTTGATTGGTTGATGAAGATTCCATCTGCTGTTTGTTGGACTTGCACCCCTAGAAAGAAGGTGAGTTCCCCCATAACACTTATTTGGAACTTTAAATGCATAAGGTCTTCAAATTCTTTGCAGAGTTGCTTATTTGTCGAGCCAAATATAATGTCATCCACGTAGATCTGGACTAACATCATGTCTTTTCCTCTTTTTCTTCTGAAGAGAGTCTGATCAATCTTTCCTCTTTCATACCCATGTTCAAAAAGAAAGGATGATAGAGTCTCATACCACTTTCTTGGTGCTTGATGAAGACCATACAGAGCTTTGTCAAGTTTGTAAACTCTGTGAGGAAAATCTGGATCTTCAAAGCCAGGTGGCTGACTCACATAGACTTCTTCAGCAATCTTTCCATACAGGAAGGCACACTTTACATCCATTTGATAAACAGTAAATTTCATGGATGCAGAATATGCAAGAAAGATTCTGATTGCTTCTAGTCTGGCAACAGGAGCAAACACTCCGTCGTAGTCGATTCCTTCTTCCTGAGTGTATCCCTGTGCCACTAGTCTTGCTTTATTTCTGATGATGATTCCTCTATCATCAGTCTTGTTCCTGTATAGCCATCTGGTACCGATAGGGTATTGTCCTTCGGGAAGATCTACCAGCTGCCATACTTCTTGCTTCTTGAATTGGAGCAATTCTTCCTGCATTGCTTTAATCCATCTATTGTCTTGAAGTGCCTCTTTGATGTTTTTGGGTACTGTTTGACATAGAAAGCAGGAGAACAAACAGATGTTTGCAATACTAGACTTGCTTCTTGTCACCCTCTTATTAAGATCACCAATAATGGTTTCAACTGGATGATTCTTGTGTATTCTTGTGGTTGGAAGGTGTCACCAGCAATAGTTACATCAAGATTGGAGACATTCAGTTCACTATGGTCAGATGCACATTCATCTTGTATTGTTGTTGAATTATAAAGATTGTCAAATTTTGTTTCAATAACTACTACATCTTCAGTAGCACTGAGATTGCTTGCATCATTTGATGCACCTTGTGTTTCTACTGGATGAGAAGCCTGTTTTTGATTTCTCTAGTCATTTGACAAGTTATCTGAGTGAGATGATACCAGGCTGGGACCTTCTTCAGAAGAAACACTAAGGTTTTGTGATAGTTGTCTGATGGGATCAAGTTTAAGAGGAACATCTTCATTCATATGTTCATCAAATGTAGGTGGAATCAATGGATAATTATCTCTTCTTTCTACAGTTGATGAAGTATCACCTGAATGTATATTTCCTGCATCAGACAAGTGAAATTGGTCAAATGATTTTGTAAATGTGTCAATATCAAACAACCAGTCAGGACCATTTGTAGATTTGGGAAATGAATGTTCCTTGAATTGAACATTTGTAGATTCATCAATAATGTTCACTCTAGGATTGAACACTCTATAAGCCTTTAAGACAGAAGAATAACCAACAAAGAATCCTTCGTCAGACTTGGATGAAAATTTTCCCAAATGATCACGGGTGTTTAATATTGAGACTGGACAACCAAATGATTTGAGGAATCTAATAAATGGTTTCCTATGGAAGATCAGTTCATAAGGTGTCATGTTACTTTTTTTAACAATCAGAGTTCGATTTTGCACAAAGCACGATGTGTTAACTACTTCTGCCCAGAAGGTGATTGGCAGTTTAGCATCGGCTAGCATCGTTCTTGCTGCTTCAATCAGTGTTCTATTTCGCCTTTCAGCTACCCCATTTTGTTGAGGAGTTCTTGCTGCACTAAATTGATGAGCAATGCCTTTGGTTGCACAAAAGGAACTCACATTTTAATTTTTGAATTCAGTAAAATTATCACTTCTTATTATTTTGACCTTAAGATCAAGTTGATTTTTAATTTTAGTGATAAATTCTTGAATGATTTGGGATGCTTCGTTTTTATGAAATAGGAAGAACACCCATATGAATCGAGAAAAGTCCTCAATGATCACTAAACAATATTGTTTATTTCCCATACTCATTACATGAGTTGGTCCAAATAGATCCATGTGAAGTAACTTCAATGGAGTATTGTTAGTGTTCACCAGCTTGGTTTTGTGAGACGATTTGTGTTGTTTTCCTTTGAGGCATGCTGAACATTGATCAATGAAATTGAATTCTTTTTTAGGAAGACCAATGACATGGTTTCCTTTGACTAACTTGTTCATATTTTTAGAGTTAGTGTGTCCCAAACGTCTATGCCAAAGTTGTGACTCATCAAATGATGCTTTAGACAAAAGACATGTTTCTTCCTTAGGTGATACAGAACACAGGTTTAAGACATATGTATTATTCTTCCTCGGAGTCTTTAAGACAACCCATTCTTCAGGGATCTGAAATCCAGGTTTCAGAATGTAGCAGATCTGAGACACGCTTAGCAAATTGAAATTTAGTTGTTCACAGTAATTCACTCTGTCAAAACTCAGCATCTCGTTTGTCACAGATCCTTCTCTTGTAATTCTACCACCTTCTGAATCTCCACCGAATGCCACAGTAGTTCCTTGTATGTACTTGAAGTCATGAAGGAGGGAGCGATCTCCAGTCATGTGTCGGGAGCATCCACTGTCTACGTATCATAGGCTATTAGACCTGTGTGGATGAACCTATAAGCAAAAAGAACTAATTAGAATAAGGAACCCAAGCCATGATGGTCATGGGTTTCCCATTCCTATTCATGATAGTGACCTCTTGGTATTTCCCTCTAAATTGTGATTTGGATGGAGGTGTTTTGGGAGATTTTTTATGATGAATTGATTGAGTCATCTCATCAACATCTACTGAGGATTCAGATGAATAATGAAATCATTGGTCTCTATTTCTTTGTAAAATTTAGCCCGAGTTTCATTATCAAAAGTGGTTTTTGCTTAGGAAGGTCAAGTTTGTGTTTCATTGTGAGATGATTTCTTTGACCCTTCCTTAATTCCTTTAAGTTATTTCTGTCATTTGTTGATCTAGGTGTCCTAGATTGAGTATTATGAAGATGAGGTCTGACAGAATGCATCACAGTAATGTTTTTGAGATGGGCTTGTGTTGGGGAATTCTCAACCCCTTCTGATTAAAGTAACAATCAGATGTATTGTGATTGTTCATGTCACAGATTGAACAATACTTTGTGTTAGGATCTGGTATTTGACCAACACCAACTGATTAACGTGTTAAACCAACCAAATAGTGCGGAATCTTATTTGATTGGCGATCCAATCAGTGAACGCACGTAGAAACAATAATGTATTGAAACTAACGTCAAGAATCGATTGAGAATCGATCTATAGCGTTCTATGAACTTGGAATACGAACTTGGAGGCTTCTGGACGGCTAGGGTACGTCTGGAGTCGAAGTGGATTGAATGCTTACGTTTTTCCATGAATTAGGTTGTATTTATAGGTTAGGATTGCTCATTTGGGTGACTGAACCATTAGCATGGTTCATTCGTGCGATTGAGACATGCGGTTAATCCATTCGCACGGCTGAGTGTTCAGTCGTGCGACTGAGTCAGACGCATGAAGTTGTTCACGTGTATGAACTATCTAGGCGCATGGACACTCAGTCGCATGGCCATTCGGACGCATGAGAACTTCACTTCACCAAGTTTGAGTGTATTCAATATTCTAACATTATGTATAACACTTCAAACAATCACAAACCTATATAATTAAGTCAATATGCGTTAAACAACTCATTAATGAAATATTAAACATTATAAACACAACCAAACATTTGTATTTCATTAAGTACCCAATAGTTACATAAGTGTAAGACATATTACATTCAGATCAGGATCTAGGTACATATATGTATCAACAAACTCCCCCTTGGACCTAGATCTATCTATTGTCTAATATCTTTCATGATTTCGTCAAACCTTTTGTACTTAGCTTCTTTGGTAACTCCTGTGTTTATCTCAAAAACAAAACAGAGTCTTATCACCTTTTGGAACTGTAAAGCTTGTACAATATCCTGAGGGTCGTAGAACAGTGGCCACTTGTATAAAGTATAAATATCTTGTGTTGACAAGTTGGTGAGCCACATCGGGTCAAACACCCTTATGGTTTCCATTGTGCCATTCCTATTCAAGACTATCACGGCCTCTCCCGTTCTCCAATCGTAGTACCACATTTGAAGTGGAGTGAAGTCTTGTGGCATCTTACGTAGTGGGATCTTAGACATTGTACGTGGTGGACTCCACTTCAGCACTACTCTAGGTTTACCAGTTATGGCATCAACTTCAGATCTTCTGATGTACCTCATTGTTGTTGAGGTTTGAAGTTGACCCATCTGGTGTGGTACTCCCTCTTTAGAGCAGCTTCAAACCATCCTGACATCTTACGAGGGTCAGCATATAGCAAGTTTAACTTAGCTAACTAGTTGAGCTCAAAACCTGGAAGAGTCTTCAGATCACGTGGAAATCTGAAGTACTCTATTCCCTTCTCACGTTTAACTGCGAAAACGTTGAGATCTGCAAAATGTGCCCACGTTATGATCTTGCCTGCCACCTTTTGATGTTTCTTGACCTGATACAGTTTGGTGTAGACAATAGACATTGTAGCGCTACGTTGGGCTCTTATCTTTTCAAAACATGCTGCCCATTCAGCCTTTATGATATTTACTTCGGCGTCTGAGGCTTGGGCCTTCTCTTTGTCCTTTTTTGACTCTTTCTCCATTCTGTCCAGAGTCGCAAAAGTGTCACTGACAAGAGTGTCTCTCAGATTGGGAATAGCAATTCCCTCCTTGTCAGTGTACTCAGGATAGTGTTGAGCCATGATATCTTCTATCTCAATCTCATCTACATCCTGAAGCTCATCGTCACTTTCTGTTTGCACAATTGGAGCATCTTTCACAATCTCATCAGCGTTTAGTTGGAACATTTCGGCTATCTGCTCGTCAGTGAGATTGTGAATGATTTCTCTTTCTTCAGGAGTATACATTACCAATCTCCTGACAATACCCTGCAGATCAAGAATCAATGTCAGTTGAGTCTTGACCTGTTGGAGGGGAGCAATGTCATATTCATCTCTTTGGGAATCAGGATCTGCTTGATTTAAACATTCAACACGACAATCATTAGCTAATAATCAAGGCATAATCATTTACATGACATATAAACATTAATTTCATTAATTTTACTCATAATCCAAATAAAAGTGATCATAAATAACAATAAGACATCTAAGCATTACTCTTGTCCTGGAGCATCGGCTCTTCTGCTAGCGGGCTGATTTGGAGGCACCTTGATCTTGTGCTCGTTTGGTCCTCCTTTCATTGGCAAATGTGGCACCCGCAGCAGGTGAGTCATCATCATCATCCTCTCTAACATCATCTCCAACATCCCCAGTAGCATCAGTGTCATCATCACCATCATTATCTTCATCATCACTATCATCCCCATCCCCCTCTTTGATCTTAAGTGACTCTTCCTTGGATCCTTTTAGGCGTAGCATGATGATCTTGTTAGCAGTCTCCAACTCCTCAATCTTCTTTGCTGATAGAAAATTTTGCTCTCGGAGTTGGGACATCTTTGCACGTTGAATCTCCATCTGTTGTGTCTGCTGATATCTACTGAGCTTGGGCAGCAGTAAGCTCTACAAGCTATCGCAGTTGAGCAGTCTTCTCTTCGTCTGCTGCTAACAGCCTCAGCACCATGTGGTTAAGTGCTGAGAGCTGTTCCTCTACCCCACTGGGAGGCAAAGGTGATCCTGATGTATATGGAGAGAAAGAGGATGGTGCTGTAGGGTGGCTAGTGGTGGTGGTGGTGGCAGTGGTGGTGGTGGTGGCAGTGGTGAGGATTGGTGGCGGTATAGATGATGGTGGTGGTGATGTAGGTGTGAATGGTGGTGGTGGATGGAAGGTGGTAGTGGTGGTAGTGGAAGGGTGGTAGTGGTGGTAGGTGGAATGGTGGCTGTGGTGGTGGCTGTGGTGGTGATAAAGGTGATTCTGCGTTTCTTCCTTTTCAATCCATGGGGCTGAGCCATCCTCTTCTTCCTCGATCCTGTCGAGGAGGATGCTTCCCCTAGTACACGGCTTGGCGGATCGGGAGCATAAGTGGGGTCAGCAGCATTCTCTCCCGATCCACCTGGGCGTTCACCAACCGCCCGAAGCCCTCGTTCTGTGGGAACAACTTTACTTCCCACAGTCGGAGTCAGCGGCTCCTCATCTGACTCATCTTCTTCTTCACCAGGCATGAAATCCTGGTGGAACCCAGTAGTCTCCGCTCCGTCCCCAGTGGGAGCAGATGCTGGAGATGGAATAGCAATAGTGGGAGCCCTTTGTTGAGTGGGTCCTTCATCTCCAGCATCTCCGCTATCATCATCGAAGTCATCAACAGGGAGCTGTATCTGCTCTTCTTCAGAGTCACTATCAATGTGACGCCATTTACTCCTAGCCGGCGCCACATAGTCTTCCCGGGCCAGATGCCCAAATAATCTCCTCATAGGGGGCTTTACCTGCTTCCCCCTATAAACCTTCATACTTCCCAAAGTGGTATCGTCCATTACCTCGAGTACCACCACGTCTTCCTTCTCCTTCGGCAAGGCAGGAAGCTTCTGGTCTATGATCATCTGCATAAAGTGAGGGTACATGCAGAAGCCCTCCTTCCCTTTCCTTCAATGTTCTCCACCAAGTAGGTTTAGATCATTTTGGAGAAGCTGAACGGATGGTTCAGCACCAAAGCAGCATATGCGTTCTGGATTTGATCGGACAGCTCATCAAAACCTCCTTTTCGAGACGCTAAGCACTTAAGCAGTACGTGCGCAAGGTACTTGAACTGGGGACACAGGTTGCTCTTGTTGAGCACCCCAGCATTGATGTCCCCAGCGTACTTGGCCCGCAGGAAACAACCTTTGACAGTCAGGGGGTGTAATCGTGTTGGACATTCAGCATCGTCCCCAAGCTGCACCACTATCCTGAGATCTTCCTCAGAGATCTCAATAGCCTCTCCAAATATTGAACTTCGGATTTGATGAGTTTCTGATGTTCTATCAACTACAGCACCTTCCCAGAAGGCCTGCTGAATAGAATTGTATGGTGTTCATGGAGTTGAGATTGCGTGAGAGATCCTTGAACGTCTAAGAAGTGAGATTATTCCAGCAAAGTCCGGTGCATGTTTGGATGATTGATCCAGATAAGCACAGATATTGTGCTTGGTGCTCATTGTCCACCGACTCGTCATCTGTTACAAAAGAAAATGTTAGTATCTGTTGAATAAGAATATCTTGAATCACTTGGACTTGTAAACATTTCTTTTGATCTATCATGTGAATGAGACTATGTGACTGAGAGCTAGTCGTGCGTATGAGTAGTGCGACTGAAATCAAGTCGTGCAACTTACCTCATACGTACTACTTGTCATGCGATTGAGCTCATATGTATGTACACTCATTCGTGTATATCAGTCATGCGACTGAACTCATACGTATGTCACTCATTCGTGTATATCAGTCATGCGACTGAACTCATATGTATGTACACTCATTCGTGTATATCAGTCATGCGACTGAACTCATACATATGTACACTCTTTCGTGTATATCAGTCATGCGACTGAACTCATACGTATGTACACTTTTTCGTATATATCAGTCATGCGACTGAAACCATACGTGTGGTTCAGTCGTGCGGTTTGTCATTCGCACTACTCAGTCGTGCGACTGAAGTTCATCAACCTGTCCAGTCGCATGACAGACTGCTGTTCAATTTAAATTCAAATTTTGACCAATTCTTATGATTAGATGTCGTGTTTTGGTTCATTGGACTCACAATAATCATACTTAGCACATAACAACATTAATTTTAGTTGATTGCTTGAATTAATTGGGTTATTTAGTCAACAAGTCTCGGTTCTTGGTTTGGACCGAACTTGTTGATTTTGCAGTCAAACTGAATGAGAGATGGTTGGATTGAACCGTATTGTACCTGTATAGTCAGTGGAAATCGTCAGTGCACAAGAATTAGTGGTATAGAAATATCAAATGAAAATTTGGCAGAGTAACGACAATCGTGCGAATTAGGGTTAATTTGGGAGTGATGAGTCTCTGCGACCGACTCCCCCTCTATTTATACTAAATTTGATTCAATCGTACGACTGGACTCATTCGCTCATTTCATTCGGGCGAATGGACTTCAGTCGTGCGACTGGATCAGTTTCTTGCCTCAGTCGTCCGACTGGAGGTCAGTCGCGCGACTTGTTCATTCGCCCACTCTCAATCGGCCGCATGGCTCATTTGTATAAGTCATTCGGTTGAATGGTCCATACTCATGTCCAATCGTGCAAATGGGTCATACACTTGACATTTGACTTTTAAACCCTTTTAACCTGTTAATTTACCATTATGAATGTTTGATCATCTGAGACATGATCATGTTAACTTGAAAAATCTTTGATCACCTCAGACGTGATCATCTTAAAACCTTTTGTCACCTCAGAGGTGACCCATTACTTGAAAGCACTTGTGGTCACTTCAGACGTGACCTTTTCGATGATAAGGTCCCTTATCAACTTCCATGACATAGTCCGATACTAACATACTAAATATGACAAACTTTGTACAGAATTAAAAGAAATAATACAGAAAAATAAAATTTAGACATGTTTTGTGTTTTTATGAGAGTTAATTCCCAAGATGTAGTTCTAGGAATAATTATTATGGGATAGCAACCACAATCATTTAAGCTATACATGGATCAATTTAAGTTGGAATCATACAGGATATTCAAATCATTCAGGACAATTTAAAAAAAAGCTTTGATGCTCTTTCCTTGTTGTTAATCTGGAGTCATTTAGCAAATTTAGGAAATCATACTAGTACTATTAGGTCCCCACACTGATTAGAATTTTCAAGAATTGTAGCCACAGTGATTGTCATTATACTTGTCCTCTTAAATCCAAACACAGACTTTCACACAGTTTGGTGATCATTTTAAGGTTTGTTTTTTCAACAAGTATTTGTGGATCCCACACTTATATGGTAATCAACATTCCTCAGGAGATTTTTGAGCGGTCTAAGGGTAGAAATTCAAGAAGAGACTATTATTAGAACTTTCAAAGAGAAGCCAATCCTCAGTCAGTGCCATCGCACAGCAGAGAGGCGGCAAACAACAATGAGTTCTAGAATATATATGGTATGCTTATCCTCAGGTCAGTGCCACCGCACAGCAGAGAGGCACATAACCTATCTTCTTGTTTGAGCAATTTTTCTTCTTTTTGCACAGATCTCACCAACAACATAGGTTATCAGTTTAATTGTATTTGCATTTTTCATGTGCTTTTGCTCATTCTTTGGTCTTACGCACACTTTTGTGGCGTTTATTTTGCTCGTCACCCCTTATTGGAATCCTGTTGATTGTGTTAACCAGGGATAAGGTGTTTCCCACAGCTTGTCAAACATTTTAGTTTAATCTTGAGATCACCAACCGGTCTAGTCATCTAGTGTGTTCGATCTACCAACATATCAGCTGTAGTCTAGCAACCTCTAGGTCTACTTTCTTTGTGTTACCTTAGTAGTAGCTAGCTTAACTATCATATTTCCTTTTATATTGCTCAGACTGCTCAGACTTATACTTGAACTTTGCATCTTTTTTCCAATTTTGGATTTTTAAAGTCCCAAATGGTTTGTACCTGTGTACTATCATCTTCCACACGTACGATCTTATTTATTTCATTTGGCTTGCCTCTCCTTTTCCCTCGTTTTTTTATATACCTATTCTCCCCCTAAAATACTAAAACCTCTATGGATTTGTGTTTTAGAATTTTAAAGAGCAAGAACCGACACTAAGTGTAATTAACAAACTAACAGTAAACAAAACAAGAGAATTAAACTTAAAAATACTATAATTTAAGAAATTTTAAAAGACACTAGACGCGATGCATCGGACTATACACGGTCATCTTCAGGAATGACCTCACTCTTCTTTTTAACACCATTGACCTCTAATAGATATAGAAAACGTGGTTTATCAAAAGCCTTTGTATAGAGGTCTGCGCGTTGAAAATCAGTGTTTATTTTTATCACATCGATTAAGTTCTTTTCAAAACAGTCACGTATGAAGTGATATTTGATCCCGATGTGTTTGGTCTTGGGATGTTGGACCGGGTTCTTAGTGACTACAATTGTAGCAGAGTTATCAACAAATATAGGAGTAGAAGTGAATTGCAAACCGTAATCCCATATTTGCTGCTGAATCCATATAATTTGGGAACAGCAGCTTGCAGCAGCAACGTATTCTGCTTCACAGGTTGACAAGACAACTGAGGTCTGCTTCTTACACTGCCAGGTTACCAATCTTCTCCCAAAGAACTAACACCCTGCTGATGTAGACTTGTAGTTCATCTTGCAGCTGCTGTAATCCGAGTCACTATATGCTATACTTTCAAAGTCATCATCATGAGGGTACCACAATCCAAGTGTGGGTGTGCCCTTCAGATAACGAAATATCCTCTTGACTCCAATTAAACGATTCACCTTAGCCTTTGCCTGATATCGCGAGCATAAACATGTAGCATACATGATATCTGGTCTTGAGGCCGTGAGATACATGAGAGATCCAATCATCCCTCGGTACATAGTAGCATCTACCAGATCACCGTTCTCATTGGGTGCTACATCATGGTTTGTAGCCAATGGAGTGCCAGCTATGGAAGCATTTTCCATGTCAAACCGACTGAGAATATCTCGTACATACTTGGTCTGATGTAAGAAGATTCCATTTGGTGTCTGATCTACTTGTAACCCGAGAAAGAACTTCATCTCTCCCTTGCACTCATCTCAAACTCAGCCTTCATTACTGCTTCAAATTCTTTGCATAATTCTTCATTCTTTGAACCGAAGATTATGTCATCTACATAGATCTGTACTAGCAATAAGTCTCCATCTTTTTCTTTGATAAACAGTGTGCAGTCAATGACTCCCCTATGAAATCCGTGTTTCACAAGATGAGTAGAGAGTTTTTCATACCAAGCCCGTGGAGCTTGATGAAGCCCGTATAGAGCCTTGTCGAGTTTGTAAACTCTATCCCGATGATATGGATCTTCAAATCCCTCGGACATACACTGTTTCTCTGATTTCCCCATGAAGAAATGCACTCTTCACATCAAGTTGATAAACTTTGATTTTCATATAAGATGCATAGGCAAGGAAGATGCGGATGGCTTCCATCCTTGCCACAGGTGCAAATACTTCATTGTAGTCGATACCTTCAACTTGTCTAAAACCCTAAACAACAAGCCGAGCCTTGTTTTTGATGATCACACCCTGATAATCTTTCTTACATTTCAAACCCATTGGTACCAATGACTTTAGCACCTTTAGGTCTATCCACTAGTGTCCATACACCTAACTTCTTAAACTGAAGAAGTTCTTCCTGTATGGCACTAACCTAAGCCTCATCATTTAGAGCTTCACTAACATACTTTGGCTCAAACTGAGACACAAAGCAGCAGTAGGCACCGTCGTGAAGATATCCTTTTTCCATCACAGAGGCATAATCAGCTGAATACAACTGATTTCTAGTTTGTACCCCTGATCTCACATCTCCTATAATATTATCCAATGGATGATAGATGTTTAGACGTGAGCCAGGAGTTGTCGAAACAACCACCTCAGAGTCAAGATTATAAACATTTGGTTCTGGATCTGAGGCAATAGGAGTCTGAGGTTCTGAAGGTTCAGAAGCATCACCAGCCGATGCATGTGAACTTGTGGTATCAGAACCTGTACATCCTGGTTGATCTGATCATTTCCTTCATTTTCTTCATCAGAAGAAGAATCACTCACATCAACTGCTCCCCCTGAGTTGGTAGGATCATGACATGTTGAATCTGAGATGGTGTGTTCAAGACATCGTACATCATCTTGTTTGCCAACTGTCTTCTGAAGAAGAAAGAGATATGTTGAAGGACTTGAAAATCCATCATAGTCGAAGAAGTAAGCAGGCCCTTTTCCAGCAGGTGGTGTGATATATCTCTCTAAACATCACATTACACCACACCTCTACTTGACCTGTTAAGTTATTGTACACTCTCTTGTTCGGTATGTTGTATCCTAAGAACCCTTGATCAACCTTCTCACTGAATTTTTCCTCCTGAGTCTTTTTCAGTAGGGTGCACGGAGCGCCAAACGGCTCGAGATATTCCAAGTTAGGTTTACGTCGCTGTAATAACTCGTAGCACGTTTTTCCATGGCGTTTTACTATTAGAACTCGATTAAGAGTATAACATGCATTTGCCACTGCTTCATTCCAAAATTGTATAGGTAGTTTTGAGTCGGCAAGCATTGTCTGTGCTGTCTCTATCAAGCTACGGTTCTTCTGTTCAGCAACACCATTCATCTGAGGAGTATAAGCCGAGGTGAATTGATGCACAATTCCCTTTTCCTTGCAATAGTCTTCCATCCTCTGATTCTTGAACTCTGTTCCGTTGTCTGAGCGTACATGTCTTACCTTCAGCTTGTAAAAGGATTCTAGAGTAGTTACCAAATCCTTGAAGGATTCAAATGTTTCTGATTTGGATTTCAGAAACATTACCCAAGAGAACCTTGAGTAGTCATCGGTAACTACATAGCAGTACAAGTCGCCTGCGATGCTTCTTGTACTCACTGGACCAAACAGATCCATGTGAAGAAGCTCAAGTGGAAGTTCTATAGAATGAACTTTCTTTTTCTTATGAGATTTGTTCGTCTGTTTGCCCTTTTTGCACGCAACACAAAAATCTGGGAGTTGAAATTTTTCGACATTTACTCCTCTCACATGATCATTCTGGATCAAGTGATTCATTTTCCTTGGATTTATGTGTCCTATTCTCCTATGCCAGGAGATGGATTCCTTCTCAGTAGCTTTGGACAAGAAACATTGGACTTCACTATTTGTTGTGGATGCCTTTGAGAGATCCAAAACATAAAGATCATTATATCTAGAAGCAGACATAAGGATCTGATCCTCCGGAATCACGTAGTCCTTCTTGAGAACGTAACACTTCTTGTTGTCAAATACTACCTTGAATTCTTTATCACAGATTTGAGAAACAGAAAGTAAGTTATTTTGTAATTGTTGGACATAGTTTACCTTATCAAACTTAACTTTCTCATTTCCCACTTCTCCTTGGGCTGTGATGTACCCGCCTTTGTTTCCAGCAAATGAAACATGCCCTCCTTTAATTTGTCTGACATTTGATAAGAGAGCTCTGTTCCTTGTCATGTGCCTGGATGCTCCGCTATCAACTATCCACGTGTTAGTTTCAGAATTGTAGCGAACACCCTGCACAGACAATGAAAACATTAGTTCATGTCAGGAACCCAAGCCTTAACCGGCTTGGGTTTCCCTGAGGCATCACATATCACAAACTCAACCCACTGACCCTTTGGGGTTAAGGATTGATCAGAATTCTATTTGTTCTTATTTTCAGGCACTGAGGAGGTTTTTTCTTTCCATAGACCAGATTTGTGTAAGGCCTGATTGTGATAAACAGATGACTGGATGATGGATTGAAATTTAGGTTCACAATCTCTTTTAGAAGGCGTCACTGAGTTCCTTTTAAAAGATCTTGATGTAGATGTAAAAAGTTCAACTTTCTTCCTTGGTGTCTGATAATAAGGACAGTAAGATGCTATGTGACCATACTCTCCACAATTATAGCAGGATCTGCTTTTAACTTGATGGTTTCTATTTTTTGGTGGAGATGCAGATGTCACACAGTTGACCTTAGTATGTTGGATTGGGACACTTTTTTGTTTGATGTATGAGTGGTCTTACAAATTTAATTGCTTTACCTGGTTTTACATCTTTGATCTCTTGTTTACCTGGACTGTGACGTGATGCACGTGATTGATTAGGTTTTACAGTCTTTTTAGGTTCTTGTTTGACTTTGTTTGACCTGACTTAAAACTAATCTTTTCAAATTCTTGTTCCAGATTAACACAAGGCATTTTTCCTATTGCCTTTGAAGTGGCCTCCTTCTGTTTAGTGTCTGATCCAATTGATTTACTTAATGAATCTGGATCACTCACCAGAGGAGTGGACACCACGGTAAATGACTAGAAGGGATTTCCATTTCCTGTCTTCTTTGGTTTTATACACTCCCTCTTGAAGTGTCCCTTCTCACCGCAGTTGAAGCATGTAACCTTTGACTTATCAAACCCAAAGGTTGTATCTTTTGTTGCAACCAGGTTTTGCCCGGTCTTTTTGACAAACTTTTTAGCTCGTCGGACAACACTTGCCACAACCCACAATATGTCCATACGTTCCAACTACATTTCATCCACCTTCTCATAATCTTCATCTGCCACGTGGCAGTTACCTATCTTTCCAGCAATTAATCCATTGTAGGAGTGAACCACCACAGCTAAAAGGTCCATATGTTCTCTGGCCACCTCTACAGTTACATTCCCGAGGTTGTCGGTTTTCAGCTTTGCGGCACTTGTTTTAGGTACTATATATTGGGTGCTAGACGACCCTGACATTTTTGATCCTGAAGTTGAGGGTTGTGCTGGAACTCCTGTGCTTGAGATGAAGGCGGTTTGCAATGGTGCTCCAGATGTCTTGACTGAAGGAGTAGCATTGTAGAGTGCAGGATTCTGATCATAGTTTGCCTTTTGGGCTCGATACTTCATCCTAAGCTCTTCTTCTCTCAGTTTCAGAATGAAGTCATTTATGTCTAACTTCGAGAGCATTCCATCCTGTCTGAGATTTGAAACAAATGGACCCCATTTATCTGGTAATCCATCAGCAAAGTTGGATACCTTATCTTCCATCAAAGTAACCACTCCATGAGTGTGCATCTCACTCATCAAGTGGTAGAATCTATCGATCACATCATCAAGGCCTTCTTTTCCCATTGAAGAGAAGTTGTCAAACTCCTTCTTCAATGCTTTTGCCTTGATAGCCTTCAGAGAGGCATTCCCGTCATACCTCTTCTCCAACGCATCCCAAAGTTTCTTGGCTTGAGTATACTCCGAATACTGATGGAAAATATCCTTCGGAATAGACTGAGTAAGTAAGGCGTAGACTTTCTTTTCAGCGTTGTGTTTTACCTTCTGTGCATCCGACATGCCACTTAGAGTAAGTTTTACTCCGTCAGCTCCAACTGGCATGTTGTACCCCGATTGTATTGCCTCCCACAAATTTGTATCTACTCCATTCATATAGATTTCGAAAAATTGCTTCCATTGTGGATAGTCGTCTAACGTGATAAGCTTCGGGGGTTTATTGTATATTCTCACTTCGTTCTCCAACAATAGTAGATTCTGAATGCGAGTATCTCTACTAGCTGTGTATGGCAAAAACTGATCCTCCATTTCACTTAACTTAACGGTTTAACACACTGCTGATGTATGCGAATGAAGGTATGCGATTGGGCTTAATCGGGCGATAGAACAAATGCAGATGGTTCAATCGTGCGACTGAACAGATGCGGATGAGTCAGTCGTCTGAATGAACTAATATGGTTGAACAGACCGAATGAATCTCAGTCGTACGAATGAAGGTACGAATGAGTCCAATCATGAGGCTGGAAAGTGCGAATGAACTCAGTCGTGCGATTGAACCAATCGTGCGACTGAACTTGCTGAAGTTTGATAATTCGTAGGTTAAACTTGTTTTGGCCGTAAAAACTCAAACTTTATCAAACCCTAATAGTCGTATGCTGGAAAAACGCCACTTTTCGATTAGGAACCGTCCAAGACTTCGTTAGACACAAAAAGATTGCGTTTTTTGATGCAAAAACACAGTTTTGTATCAAAACAATTGAATCAACACGTAATCAAGAGCCTGTTGCTCTGATACCACTTGTTAGGATCTGGTATTTGACCAAACACCAACTGATTAACGTGTTAAACCAAACCAAATAGTGCGGAATCCTATTTGATTGGCGATCCAATCAGTGAGAACGCACGTAGAAACAATAATGTATTGAAACTAACGTCAAGAATCGATTGAGAATCAATCTATAGCGTTCTATGAACTTGGAATACAAACTTGTAGGCTTCTGGACGGCTAGGGTACGTCTGGAGTTGAAGTGGATTGAATGCTTACGTTTTTCCACGAATTAGATTGTATTTATAGGTTAGGATTGCTCATTCGGGCGACTGAACCATTAGCATAGTTCATTCGTGCGATTGAGGCGTGCGGTTGATCCATTCGCACGGCTGAGTGTTCAGTCGTGCGACTGAGTCAGACGCATGAAGTTGTTCACGCGTATGAACTATCTAGGCGCATGGACACTCAGTCGCATGGCCATTCGGACGCATGAGAACTTCACTTCACCAAGTTTGAGTGTATTCAATATTCTAACATTATGTATAACACTTCAAACAATCACAAACCTATATAATTAAGTCAATATGCGTTAAACAACTCATTAATGAAATATTAAACATTATAAACACAGCCAAACATTTGTATTTCATTAAGTACCCAATAGTTACATAAGTGTAAGACATATTACATTCAGATCAGGATCTAGGTACATATATGTATCAACATGTTGAAATACCAATTTTTGGTCGAGTGATTATTCATATCACAGATAGAACAATATTGATTGAAGAAGCATCTATTTGTCTTGTGATTGAACATTTCATAAATATCACAATACATTTTTTTGTTTCTTGAATCAGATTTTTCCTTGTGTGACTCAACTGATATTTTCTTTTGATGAGTCACTTTCTCTTCTTTAGGTGTTGAATCAAAATCAGTCCTTTTAGTAGTTTGCTTCACAACACTACTTTGTTCAATTGTCTGGGTTGTTTCTATTTCTTCAAACCCAACTCCCTGCCTTAATCTTGAAGACTAAGGGTCTGATGATGTTTTATGTGTTGAACTCAGTGTTACAGTTTGTTTCTTTTTGCAGTGAAACCTTTTCTGATTTGCTTGAATTTTGTGGAGATATAATCTCATTATCAGAACTACTCTCAGTAGTGGGTTTCACTGTCTTGACATATTTCTTTTAGCCTTGTAAAACAGATGGTATGAATTTTATAAAAGGTACAATTGCTTTTACAGGGCTTGATGGTTTCAAGACACTCACTGTCTTGTCTGAACACTCTTTGATTTTGATTAGGTGACCTAACTTGATTTTATCCTCATTGGTTTCAATATAAACATCAGGTTTGTTTTGAGGATTTGTCACCTGTTTCACTACAGATTTAGGTTCCATAGTTTTAGGTTCAATTGCTTTAGAGAGTGAGACAGAGTCAGGCATGACAGTGTACTTGTCATTGTATGGTGGAGGAAATGAATTATACCCAATCCTAGTCATGTCCTTTGGATTCTTTTGGGAATCAAGCATCTCTTGCAGCTTGATTGAAGACATTTGAAACTTTTCAAGTTTCACTTCAGTCATAGATTGGTGGAGTTGCAATGAACCCAGTATAGTTCATCTGATCTCTAGATGAGATAAAATCATCCTCCTCAGCGATGAATGCATTTTCCATAGAATGAGATTCTGATAGAAATTTGTAAGCTTCAATTACTCTAGGTCCACCAAGATTTCTACTTCTTTCATCAAGTTCTAAAGCTTCAATTTTGGCTATCATAATGTCTAGAGTAGTACTCTCAAGATCAAGAGTATTTTTCAACATGGTTACATTCTCTTTCTAGCTTTCAGGGAGACTGTGAAGCATCTTTTGTTTAATTCTTTAATTTTGTAAGTGACTCCCATGATTCCAAGTCATTTACAAACTATACAAATCTGTGCAGTTGCTTAGAGATTGATTCTCCTTGGTGTGGTGAAATGTTTCATACTGATTAACAAGCTTGTCTTTGTTGATTTCAGCCACTTCACTGCTTCCTTCACATATGATTTTGAGTGCATCCCACAAAACTTTTACAGTTCCATACTTCTCCAGTCTTTTCAGCACATCCATCTTGAGTGCTTGAGTTAGAATTAAGTAGGCTTTGAGGTCTATCTTGATTTTCTTGTAGTCTTCTTCATCTAAGGTCAGATCTTCACTGGGTATTCTAGCAGTTCTGTATATTCAAGCTTGATCTGCAGATAGAGTAACAGGGATGTGTGGCCCTTTGCATATTGATATCCAGAAATTAGGATCTACACCTGTGATGTAATTCCTAAACCTGATCTTCCACTGTTTAAACTCAGATTTATGTTTAAGCATTGGAGGTTTAGGTGTATGACCAAATTCTGAGTAGCTGTTAGAATCCATTTTAACTATGTGTTTAACTTGTATAATATAGATTTAGATGATTTTATGATTGATTAGTCCAACTTAGTCCAAACAGTTTCACGGAATTCAGAAACAGATCTCTGATGATACTGAGTTTCTTGGTGTTGTGAGCATTTTGATGAGTATGTGTTGACAAGAGTAATTTCTGTTGTTCACTAAGTAGAGAATATGATATACTCTACTAGCAACTTGATTACCAGATCAATCAAATTCTATTCAGTTCTTTCGCAGATCTGAAAAAGAATCGAGAGCCAAAGCTCTGATACCAATTGACTGGGGTTGAGTAAGAGTGATATTCTTACTGTGAATCGAATATGGTAACCAAGTCAATGATTGAGTGGCAGAAACAAACAATCAAAGGACATTCAATGCAAGAAAGATACTCATAAATGCTTTTGTATTGATATATGAAAGTTGATAAATTACAGAGAATAATTACAACAAAAATTCTCTATCTATCAGTCGTCACCTCATGTACGAGGAATCTATTCTATTTATAGGCAGACAAGATGCCTTTTAAAAAATGATTAAACTACCCCTGACCTATTACATCAGAACTAGTCTAAGTCTTCATCCGCATCTTTGCTTGTTCATCCGTATTGGCAAATGCGGATAAGTTAACTTGATCAACATTTCTTCACTTGATCAACCGCATTAGTATGTTGGTCATCCACATTGGTTAATGTGGATGAACAAATACTTGTGTGCATTTGTTTGGTCATCCACATTTGTAAATGTGGATGAGCAAAGTCTTGTCCGCATTTACTTTATCTTCCGCATTAGTCAATGCGGAAGAGTAAGTAGTCCGCATCTATTCTTGGTCTTCCGCATTTGTCAATGTAGAAGAACAAATACTTGTCCGTGTTTGTTCTATGCCTTCCGCATTTGACAAATGCGGGAGACAATACTTTATTCTTCTTAGCAGATTCTTCATCTATGTTTCTTCTTGGACTTGAGGGATTTCAATAGAACAATCATCAAATCACCCATTGAGTTGGCATGTATGATCCTTTCAAGGGTCCAACATAAGAGGAGGATAGGACGGACCCTGATGTCGTGTTAGGAACGTTTCTAGTAAACCAAACTTTAGCCTCCGGTTATTTGATTTTGGTGCCGGTAAAAGTTTTATCTCTGCTGCTTTCTGTGCTAAACTGCCTGTTAGTAGTAAGAATATAGATGTGCTCTTTGATGTAAAAACTACCATAGGTAAGTCTACCAGAATTTCTGAGGTGATAGAAGGATGTGATATGGAATTAGAAGGTCATAAATTTCCTGTTAGACCGTTCATGATGACCTTAGGTGGTTTCGATATGGTTCTTGGGATGGATTGGCTAGCGGATTACAAGGTGAACATTGTGTGTGGCAAGAAGATGATTCGTGTGACAGCGCCTGACGGGAGTTCGGTAACGGTTTATGGTGATCGGGTCACGATGATTCCGAAAGTAATCCCAATGGTGGTGGCGGGAAGGTGCATGAGGCGTTGATGTAGTGCCTACTTGGCTTATGTGAAGAATGTGGAAACGCCAACACCACAAATGTCTGATGTACGGTTGTGTGCGACTTTCTAGATGTGTTCCCAGAAGACTTACCAGGAGTGCCACTTGACCAAGAGATTGAGGTCCAGATTGATCTGATGTCGGGTGCCTAACCTGTTGCCAAGGCACCGTATCGGTTGGCTCCGACTAAGATGAAAGAGTTGATGGAGCAGTTGTAAGAGCTGGTGGATAAGCGGTTTATTAGACCGAGTATCTTTCCTTGGGGTGCTTCGGTCTTATTCGTGAAGAAGAAAGATGGTAGTATGAGGATGTGTATAGACTAGTGTGAGCTAAATAAGTTGACGATAAAGAACCGCTACCCCTTACAAAGAATCGATGACTTGTTTGATCAGCTTCAAGGTGCCAATTCGTTTTCAAGGATAGACCTTCGATTTGGTTACCATCAGTTGAAGGTGAAGGAGCAAGATATCCTTAAAACAGCTTTTTACACATGTTATAGTCATTATGAGTTTCTCGTTATGTCATTTGGTTTGACCAATGCGCCAGTTGCTTTTATGGATCTGATGAATTGAGTGTGTCAGCCGATGTTGGATAAATCAGTGATTGTGTTTATTGATAATATTCTGTTTATTTGAAGAGCGAGATAGAGCATGCTGGTCACATTCGGGAGGTTCTGGAGATGTTGAGAAAGGAGAAGTTGTACGCCAAGGTCTCCAAGTGTGCATTTTGGTTGCGCAAGGTTCAGTTCTTGGGTCATGTGGTGAATCCCGAGGGGATTATGGTGGACCGACAAAGGTGGAGGCGGTGATGCAATGGAAGTCTCCAAAGACGCCATCCGAGATTCGTAGTTTCTTGGGTTTGGCGAGCTAGTATAGAAGATTCATTCAAGACTTTTCTAAGATCGCTTCTCCACTAACTAAGTTGACCCGGAAAGATGTAAAGTTTGTATGGGGTCAGGCTCAAGAGAAGGCGTTCGAAGAATTGAAGACAAGATTGACTCAAGCTCCTGTTCTGTCATTACTCGATGGAAGTGAAGATCTGGTGGTTTATTCTGATGCATCCTACTCGGGCTTGGGGTGTGTGTTAATGCAGAGAGAGAAGGTTATAGCCTATGCATCCCGACAGTTAAAGGTTCATGAGGCCAATTATCCTACTCATGATTTGGAGCTAGCAGCTATGGTCTTCGCGTTAAAGATTTGGTGGCACTATCTGTGTGGGACAAAGTGCATCATATTCACTGACCACAAGAGCTTGAATTACTTCTTTGAGCAGAAGGACCTGAACATGAGACAGAGATGATGATTGGAACTTATAAAGGATTATGACTGCGAGATCCATTACCATCCGGGCAAAGCCATCGTGGTGGCGGATGCCCTTAGTCGGAAAGAGAGACCCTAACCGATTTGGGTGAAAGCGTACCAGTTAATCATGACCTCCGATGTGATGAAGCAAGCTAAAGAGTTTCAAGATAAGGCATTGAAAGAATATCATCTTAACTCGGAAAAAATGAGAGGTCTGGTTGAGGAATTGGGTGAAAACACATTTGGTGTTAGGACCCGATTTGGGCGAATGTGGATTCCTTGTCATGGGGATCTACACATGAAAATCATGGATGAAGCTTACAAGACTCGATACTCCATTCATCCCAGTGCCACAAAAATGTATCAAGAAATGAAGAAAGATTATTGGTGGCCGGGTATGAAGCATGATGTAGTGGAGTATATGGGTAAATGCCTTACTTGTCTACAAGTAAAGGCCGAGCATTAGAAGCCATATGGGAAGATCCAGCCTTTGGATATCCTGGAGTGGAAGTAGGAGCACATCACCATGGATTTCATTACAAAGTTGTCGTGTACCCCGCAAAGGTACGATGCCATATGGGTGGTAGTTGACCGTTTGATGAAGAGTGCTCACTTCCTACCGATCCACGAGACATATTCATCTGAGAGGTTGGCTGATCTTTTCATTAAGGAGATTGTGACTCGTCATGGTGTGCCGGTGTCTATTGTGTTTGATCGTGACACCCGGTTTACATCAAAATTTTGGAAGAAATTCCACGAGGCTATGGGGACAAGATTGCACATCAGCATGGCGTATCATCCCCAGACTGATGGTCAGTTAGAAAGAACCATTCAGACCTTGGAAGACATGCTTCGGGCATGTGTTATCGATTTTGGAGGAAGTTGGGATGACCAGCTACCGTTAGCTGAGTTCTCATATAACAACAGCTATCATGCCAGCATTGGTATGCCCCCTTATGAGATGCTATACAGTAGGAGATGCCGAACACCCACGTGTTGGGGCGTCATTGGTCTGAAGGAGTTAGGGAGCGTTGAGGTAATCGAGGCTACGACTAAGAAGCTCGAAAAGATCAAAGCCTTCACGAAGGCAGCCGAAGATAGACAAAAGTCGTATGCTGATAAACGATGCAGACCGATTGAGTTTCAGGTGGGCGACCGAGTCATGTTGAAGGTCTCACCTTGGAAGGGTATCATCTGATTCAGAAAGCGGGGCAAGTTGAGCCCAAGGTATATAGGGCTTTTTCGAATCGTTGCTCGAGTAGGAGAGGTGGCCTATAGACTGGAATTACCAGATGAGTTAAGTGGAATTCACCCGACATTCCATGTATCTCATCTGAGGAAGTGTTTAGCGAATGAAGATATGATTGTTCCACTGGAGTATATCGAAGTGGATGAACGACTCAATTATGTGAAGCAACCAGTGGCAATCATTGATAGAAAAGAGAAGAGACTGAGAAATAAAGTGGTTCCTCTTGTGCGTGTACAGTGGAACACAAGAAGGGATCCGAGTCTACATGGGAGATCAAAGAAGAAATGAAACAACATTACCCACAATTCTTTGAGGAATAACAGGTTTCGGGGATGAAACCTATATAAGGGGAGTGGACTTGTAACACCCGGTTAATTTTTTTAAGTCAAGAAAGAAGAATAAAGTGAAGAAAAGAAGGAAAAGAAATAAAACCCAAGTCTAGGGGTAAAAAATGTTCAAAAGGACAAAATGTTTAAAAAGTGGGTGTAAAAGGTGGTATGGCCGCCCATATGTCACACACCTCACAAACCTTCGGATTTTAGAGAGAGAAAGTGGCAAGAGCAGCAAAGAACTCTCGGTTTTGAAGGAAGAACAGAAAGAATTCAAATTCAAGGGAAGAATTCATGGTTTTATGATGTTCTTGACTGGTTAGATCCTCAAGTTTATGCTTATGTGTATTTGTATGTGTTCGGGTATGTTTTAGTGGGTTTCTAGGCGGTTGAATTCAATTTGCAAACAAGTTTGGAAGAAGCCATACTTAAGAGATGCAAAGGTGAGTTCTAGAACCCCTATTTTTGCATGTTTAAATTGATTTTGGGGCTGGAAATGCATGAATGAATGTTTTTATAAAACTGGGTTTTGAACCCGTATGTATGAATATATGTATGTTGTGATTGCGATGTGATGTTGAACTATGTTCATGCTTGTTGATGTTATGGTTGTGTTTCTAAGGCTTAGAAGGTAAGGTTTAAGCTTAGAACATGATAGATGGTGTTTGGGAACTAAATCTGATGTTTGGGTACGAATGGGTTGAGAATAATTGCCTAAGTGTAGTCGATGCGGATGAAAGTCAATGTGGATGAGCATTGACTAAGTATGGGAAATGCGGATGAAAGTCAATGCGGATGAGCATTGACTAAGTATGGGAAATGCGGATGAAAGTCAATGCGGATGAATATAAATACGGATGGAAGGTTAATGCGGATGAGCATTGACTAAGTATGTGAAATGCGGATGGCAAATGCGGATGAGTAAGGTTAGTGCGGATGAGAAAGTCTAAGTGTGAACAAATGCGGATGAAGTAAAGGAAATACGGATGAAGTAAGGAATGCAAATGAAGTAAAGGAATGCGGATGAAGTAAAGGAATGCGGATGAAGTAGAGGAAATGCGGATGAATAAACACAAATGCGGATGAACAATAAGGGCAATGCGGATGAACACTTCGAATATTTTCTAACTTCTGGAAAAAAAGTGAAATGAAGGCTTTGACTTGGAAGATTCCCGAGAGCTTTGTAAGTTGACTGTTTGAGGTCATAGATGTTATGATGGGCACGTCATGATGTATGATTAATGCTTATGCATGATGATGATGTGTGATGTTGTATGATTATGCATGATGTATATTATGTACGTATGATGTCCTGCATGATGATGATTGAATGTTATGTTTATGTTCCTTGTGATGTATGGTTATTTTCCCATGGCTTTACAATGAATGTTAATGAATGAAATGGAAGGATTATGTAACGTAACGTGGAAGATAATGAAAAGAGGAACAACATGAATGAATGCATGCATTAATGAACGATGGAAAGTAATGTAAGTCTTACAAGCCTTGTATGTCGGGATATGCCCCAATGTAGGGTGTTAGCCCAACGTTGTGCGGGTTAGCTACCCCAAAAGGATACACATCGGGGTCTTTCTTTGTGATTGACCATTTATATGGAACCACTGTTGCTTACCTTCAGTACTATGGCCAGGCTACTGTGCGCCATGACGGAAGGTCTATGATAGACTTCGGCCCAGTACCAGCTTTATGCATGACGGAAGGGTATAGCACATGACAATGGTACAGTTGAATTTACCTTCGGTACTGTGGCCAGGCTACTGTACGCCATGAAGGAAGTTTTATGATAGACTTCGGCCCAGTACCAGCTTTATGCATGAAGGAAGGGTAAGTTTCATGGTGTTGACGGAATGAAAAGATATAATGATGAACAAACGAATGATGAGGATAATAATGATATTGTCAATGTGTATGTATGATGTGTGATCACATGTTAAAGTAAAGAACAATTCTATGAATGTAAAGCATGTTTTTATGTTATACTAGAACTCACTCAGCAACGCTGACTTTTTATGCATTTTCCAGTTGGCAGGTGAGCATTGCTAAGGATGGCGCGGGGCAACTACTTGGCATTTGGAGGGCATTCTTTTGTTAATTTTTTGCATCGTAATGCGAACAAATGAAATTTTGTAATGAAGATTTTATTATTTTGCAAAAGAATTTTTAATGAAAATGTTGTTTTTAATGTGTCCACTAAAATGTTTATTTCATGTTAATGTAGTTGTATGTTTTATAAGCGATGATTGGCCAGCTGTAAACGTCCCAGGAACGGGGCCTTACAAAATACCTTCAAGTGATTAAGAATGTCCTTTCCTTTCCATAATTCTTTAGGTATTTTGAAACCCAAATGAACTGAAGCTGCATGGTTAATCAAGTAGCAGAAGTGTTAACTACATTAGCCTAGAACATCTTAGGTGACCCTGCATGCAACCTCATGCTTCTAGCCCTCTCATTTAGAGTTATGTTCATTCTTTCAACTACAATATTGTACTAAGAAGTACCAAGAACAGTCTTTGTTGGAGCATATATAGTCATATATAGTGTGTCCGTCGCTTGTTGAATAGTCTAGGCTTAATGTTATACACCTGATATGTTGTAAACACATGAAACTGGGTCATTCGTAGGAGCATATGCGAATGAGACTCAGTCGTACGACTGAGCCATGCGAATGGACCAGCCGTGCGACTAAGAGATGCGATTGGGACATTCGTAAGACTGAACCATAAATATGGTCCAGTCGTACGATTGAACCATACGCATGGTCCAGTCGTACGATTGAACCATACGCATGGTCCAATCGCACCAATGGGCCCAGTCGCATCTAATATGGGTTGAGGCCTATATATACCAGTTTCAATGTGTAGAGAGATTGAGGATTGAGAGAAAGTGTGCCCGGAAGCCTAGGGCTGCCGGATGAGAGGGGAGATCATGCTCGATCTTCCCCTTGCCAAGAGTCATGATTCTTATGTTGTAACGAGCTTGTAATCGTTAGGTTTTTATCAATGAAACCATTCAACTATAGTTCGTATTATTGTTTTGACTTTTGGTTTGATGTTGTTTATCCTTCCGTCAAGAACATGCTCGGATATTATCGATCCGAAAAACCGACCTAACAATTGGTATCAGAGCCAGTTACTGCTGGAATGATCTAACAATCATTCTAGCAACCCGAGCTCTTGATTTCTGGATTGAATTTCAGATCTTGACGTTAAACCCACTTCGTGTTCTTCGTGTTTTGCTCAGATCTTGTTACGTGTGTTGCTTCTATGTTGAAATCGAATTCAAAACCACGTTCCTATCACCCTTTCGAATCTGATGATGTCTACTTTGTTTCGATTCATGTTGAATTCGCTAGATTAGGGTTTTGGGCAGCCCTGGCGGCTGCAGATCTGAAAATCTACGTGCAGACCCGTTAACGCGACTGGGCCATGCGATTGGATGAGTCGTACGAATGAGCCATGCGAATGAACCGTTCGTGCGACTGGACCAGTCGTATGTTCAGTTGTGCGACTGGACCAGTCGTATGTTCAATCACACGAATGAGACATCCGCATTGACTCATCCGCATTTGTTCCAGACCAAAAAAAAAGAGTCTGGAACAGCTTCTTGCACAGATTTGAAGATGAGCAAAGCGTTTTCACCCTAAGGTTCTTTTTTCAAATAAGTTCGATGTGTACCCCATTATTCGTCGGACTTCCAGAATAGGTGAATGTATTTGGAACACGAAAGAGAGAAGAGAAGATGACAGCAGTCAGTGCTGATTTTGTGGGGTAGTCAGAGCATCTGACTACTTATGGGCCAATCAAGTTATATTTATCTGCACAGAAAGGATTTTGCTTCTTAGGGGGAATCCTTGTATATAGAAAGTGAAGACGCAATCAGAAAGTGATGATGTGAACCGGTTTCCGATGATGAATCTTCGTGCATGCTGATTTGGTTGATATTGTCAGCTGTGGATTGGAACCTTCAACCTTTTGCCCAATACACCGTGTCAAGACGCAAGGAGAGCACAATGTCTATATATTGGGATATGCTGAATGTGAGGGGGAATTTCTGCAGGTGGTGATGTAATCAAGTTAGCCTGTGTGAAGATTGAAGCAATGGAAAACTGTTCGTGTCATTATCTGGAAAAATCAGTCATATGGGGAATCTTGCTGCTATGATAGTGTTCTACAAAGTAAACAAAAGCTATTGTGCCTAAATTCATTTTCAGGGATATGGTAGTAACCTGACGGATCGGCAAAGTTAGCTAATATGGTTTTCGTTTGATTCTACTGGCAACCAGAGCAAAGGTTGACTGAAGATTGTAAGAGGTGTTATCTAATATTCGCAAGCAACGTACAAGGGGGAATTTGTTGGAGCATATATAGTCATATATAGTGTGTCCGTCGCTTGTCGAATAGTCTAGGCTTAATGTTATACACCTGATATGTTGTCAACACATGAAACTGGGTCATTCGCAGGAGCATATGCGAATGAGACTCAGTCGTACGACTGAGCCATGCGAATGGACCAGTCGTGCGACTGAGAGATGTGATTGGGACATTCGTAAGACTGAACCATAAGTATGGTCCAGTCGTACGAGTGAACCATACGCATGGTCCAATCGCATGAATGGGCCCAGTCACATCTAATATGGGCCGAGGCCTATATATACTAGTTTCAATGTGTAGAGAGATTGAGGATTGAGAGAAAGTGTGTCCGGAAGCCTAGGGCTGCCGGATGAGAGGGGAGATCATGCTCGATCTTCCCCTTGCCAAGAGTCTTGATTCTTATGTTGTAACGAGCTTGTAATCGTTAGGTTTTTATCAATGAAACCATTCAATTATAGTTCGTATTATTGTTTTGACTTTTGGTTTGATGTTGTTTATCCTTCCGTCAAGAACATGCTCGGATGTTTATCGATCCCGAAAAACCGACCTAATAGTCTTGATCATTCTTATCCCATGCTTGGCATAATAGTCTACAAACTCCTTACTTATAATTTACCACCATTATCTGACTTCAAACATTTCACCTTCAAATCAGTTTCATTTTCAACAGTAGCTTTCTATTTCTGAAATACATAAAAAACTTTAGATTTATAGTTTCATTTTCAACAGTAGCTTTCCATTTCTGAAATACATAAAAAACTTTAGATTTATGTTTAATAAATATACCCATACCTTTCTTGTGGAGTCATCGATGAAAGTTATGTAATAACTGATCCTCTTAAGGATGAGACTGATGTGGTCCATAAACGTGTGAATGGACAAGCTCTAGCTTTTGGGCTTTTAGTGTCTTTATGGTCTTCACAAAAGAAACTCTTTTTTGTTTCCCAAAGACACATGATTCATAGAATCCACTTTCTACTTCTTCAAGTCTTCAAACTTACCATGAGCTACAAATATCTTTAACCCTTTCTAGCTCATATGTTCGAGTCACTAGTGCCACATCATAGAAGGACTCAGACTTGATGTCACTACATTGACATCATCAGCAGTAACTTCTTCCATGTACAGTGTGCCCGTCTTCTCCTTTTGCAACCACCACCAAAATAAACATCATAACCTTGATCATCCAATTAGCCAACATAAATTAACTTCCTTCTCAAATTTAGGACAACCTTCACATCCTTCATCATCCACTTGGCTCCTAATGTTGTAGTTAGCTCAACCTTACTAAAAAATGTGATGTAGATTGCCTATTCATCAGCTAAACAAAACTTACGAAGGTTACCTGTTCTCAAATTATTGACTAATTCTAAACATGGAACAACTTGGAACGAAGCACCTGAATCCATGATCCAAGATTCCATAAAATTCTCAACACTACATATGAGAAAGTCACCAAACTCTTCAAAAACTACATTGTTTACTTCTTTCTTTCCCGCTGATGGTTTAGGGCACTGGTTTTTGAAATGACCCACTTCCTTGCAATTCCAAAACTTGATGTATTTTCTTGTTTTTGACTTACTCTTTTTCCTTGACATAGCCCTATTTTGATTATTCCCACCTCTCCCGACTCTTCTTCCTCTCTCTTCAGTGTGTAACCACTGTGCTTCTCCGTCTTATATCTTCAATCAAGTCATGTATACCATCGAAGGTTAGCTTAGTATTTCCAGTTGAATTACAAATGGAAGTGACTATGCCTGACTAGCTATTTGGTAATAAGGATAAAAGGATTAGGGCTTGGACCTCCTCATCAAACTTGATCCTAACAGATGCCAAACGAGAGATAATCGAATAGAAATCATTTATATGTGTACTAACAGACATGCCTTCATTCATCTTGGTGTTTACTGATTGTCTGATGAGGAAAACCTTGTTGGAAGCTGATGGTTTCTTGTACATATTAGACAAAGCTTTCAAATCACTGTACGGGTCATTTTATTGACAATGTTCTATGCAACATTCTTTGACAAAGAAAGCCTGGCCATACCTAAAGCTTGTCGATCTAGTGGTTTCCACTTGTCATCATACATATCATTTGGCTGCTCTCCTAACATCGGTAAGTGCAAACTCTTCTAGTATAATAGATCCTTGATTTGCATTCTCTAGAACCCATAATCATTACCATCAAACTTTGCTATCATGATCTTAATTTCTTCTATCATCATGTTAGAAGCAAAACTTAAATGCAGAAGCAAAGTGTTAGTGATACCGGTTGATGTCGCCAAACATCGTCTACAGGCAAGGTCGCCTAGAACTATCGTTTTAGACAATATTGAATGCCGCAAAATCAAGAGCCTGATGCTCTGATACCAGTTGTTAGGTTTCAACCGACTATGCTCACAAGAAAAATCCAAGGGCGTGGTCTATCCATGTAGTCACATAAAACATTACATCAAACATTGGGTACGGTGATCGAGATACAAAACCCGTCCCTGGTAGGGGCGGGTATCCTTGAAGTCAAAACCTGACAAGATTCTCCCCTCTTGTCAACCCCCTCTCTCTAAAATCCCTAATTTTAAAAGAAAAATTCTTGGAATAGATGTTGAGTTAATGTAATTGGAAATAATGCATTTGTTTTTAGAATAATTTTTATATAGTTCAAAACTTATAGTATTTTTATAACATTTAAAACCTTTAAAAGTAATGAAAATGTGAAATTGGAATTTCATAAAACTTTGAAAAGTTAATAAATAAATCTTGAGGCAATATAATTAATAGAACAGTTTTTATATTATTTTAATAATATAATAATATTATTAATTACAAATTGATTTAGAAAATATAACAAGGGGTGCCCAGGGTCGAACCCGGGTCCCCTTTGTAATATGCATGCAACTTAATTAGTGAGCAAAGCCTCATAATTTAAAATATAGATGTATTAGTTAAATAAATCCCCAAATTTCTTATAAACTTTACATCGAATTCATACGAATTTAACAACAAAATGAATTTGATAAATAAATCAAGACTAGGGATTTTAATTTACATGTTAAAAGGAGTCTATGAGTGAAATCAATAACCTGATTTTGTGTTAGATTTTTTACAATAAGAAAAGAATAAGAACACGACATAGACGAAATTGATGCAATTAATTAATAATATGTTATTTGATTAGCAATTTTGATTGAAAATGCTTAGAGTGTAGGGACTGAGTCGCAGGCTTTCGATGAGGACGATGATAAATGCTTAGTGTGTGTGTGTGTGTTTCAAGTGCAATTGGTAGCTTAGAAAGTTCAAAAGAACCAAGTAGATGATTTCCCCTCAAATATATAGGGTCAATTTCATCACTATTGCATCGATCGAATTATGAGTATTAGTTAAGGAGTTTCGACTTGGTTTGATTATAATTTCACGATTTCATTTGAAATCATCTACTTGTTCAAATTGTAATGATTAGTGGTGTGTTTGTAGTTGAAAATTTGAATTTATTGATCAAGTTTTGATTCAAAATAGATTTGAGGTTTGAATGGGATTTTGGTTTTGAATGGTCATGCTAAAAGAGTCGATTAACCTGAGTTATAGGGAGTTAGGGTTTGAATCTTTCATAAGAAGATTAGGGGGCAGTTCGATTGAGGTGTAATATATTGGTCAGAATCTAGTGTTTCGAGCTTGTTGAAATTTTGGCCTTATATATGGGTCCATTGGGGAGGGAGGGGGGAGATTAGATTTAAAAGAAAATTGCATCTTTGGTTACAATTTTGACCCTAGACTAATTAAACCCCTAATTGGAATAATAAATCAAACTATTAGTTTATAAAATAATAGTGTAAGATTTCATATAAGGCTGATGCAACCCAAAACATCTAAAGTCTCTCCTGCATGAATGCACAAATGTACTGAAGTAGAATGCTTCTGAAGTTTCACACTCTTCCTTAGAAAACATTCTAAGTGTGAAATCTTCCGAAGCCAAGACCAATATATTCCGAATCCAAACATGAAGTCTTCCAAAGCTTCAAAGACAAAGTCTTATGAAGCCAACTTTTGAAGACAGATTTCTTCGGAAGACTTTTTAACACATGCTATTATCTGATATACCTTTATTATAAAGTTGGACCACCTTTTCGTTACAACTCTGACTAGACACCAACTTTATATAAGTTGGTGAAAGGTCCATGCTTTTGGTAACTATACATTGAGGTCTTGAGTCTGTACTTTCTACTTTATGTACCTTTATCCTTTTTGTAATATATTAGGATGTGAGCTATGACATGTCATAATCACTAGTCAAAAGGCAATCTGTCTTTTGACTCTACATTGATTTTGTTGCTGTCTAAATCATGTATCCAGCTGGCCTTAAAGTATGGCCGGTTGTAGGATGTAGTATAAGTATCTATGGTCCTTGTATCTTATTATCATTGCTTGTAAACACTTGTAAGGAACTAGAGAAAAATATACATCATCCTTGAAAACCAAATACTTATGGGTTCTATTCTTGTTCTGTCTCTTTATTACTTGTGTTTCTTAGCTCTCATATAAACTACTTTTTTAGTTCCCCATTTGATTTGTTAAGTGTTATTGTACACTCTCCACTTGTGTTGTTATGTTGTAAAAGTGCATTGCACCCTTTCTAACGTTCCTACATTTGGTATCAAAGCATTCTAGGCTCTTGATATAAGATCTCACCATCTTAAGATCCCTCACATACATAAAATACTTAACATCTCAAATGGCAGCTATCTCTAAAGCTAACATGGATACTGGAACAATGACAAAGTCTCCACTGATCACTCCTGAAAACTTTGATACTTGGTGTCAAAGAATAGAAGGTGTTATCAAGTCTCAAGACTTTAAGATGTGGGAATCTGTCGTTGAAGGACCTTACATACCATGCACCCCATCTGCAACTGGTGGTGGTATGATTCCTAAGGCTATGGTTGACTTCTTTGATGAAGACAGGAAGAGAATAGAGATTGATCATAAAGCCATGACAACCTTCAAACTGCTCTTCCAAACTCAATCTACAAAGGCTTCAAGAAGTGAAAGACTGCAAAGCAACTATGGGAAGCACTAAAACTTAGTATGAGGGCTCAACTGAAGCCAAGGAGAACAAGAAAGATCTTCTCAAGTAGCAGTTTGAAAACTTCACCTTTAAAGTAGGTGAGACCATGACTCAACAATACTTCAGGTATGTTAAGATTGTGGATACTCTAATAGAGGTTATGTCCTCTCTTCCTAGACAATGGACACATTACTGTGTTGTTATCAAAAGGACTGAGAACCTTAGATTCTTACTCTGATAGAGTTGTATGGTATTCTCAGTGGATACCAGATGGAGATGAACACGCAAAATTCATCTGGTATTCTCAGCAATCAAATGGGTTCAGCCCTTAATGTGACTAAAAAGGATAGCATAGAACTTCAACATCATCTTATATGCTACCTTGACAACTCACAAAAGGGTCCATTCATCACCTTCCCAGAGACTCCAAGAGAAAACTACACTCAAGGAAGTCCCTTCCAAGAGACAAGTTCTTCTCATGCTATTGTCTCTGCTGATGAATCCTCAGGAAACTTTCTCTTCACTCTTAAAGACTTAGACTGTATCCATCCAATAATCTGGAGTATATGGAGATAGTTCAGTAGATGGCTCTTCTCACTCATAGAGCCAAGAAGTTCTACAAGAGGACAGGAAGGAAGTTTGTAAGCAATGCAGCCAGTGGAAAGTTTGGGCTGGATAAAAGCAAGGTAAAGTGTTACAACTGCAACCAGATGGGACACTTTGCTAGAGAGTGCAAGTCACCAAGAGCAAATGGTGGCCAAACTTAATCCAGACCAAACTACACAAAGAGAGCTCCCCAGAATAAGAAGCCAAAGCAGCAAGTTGCAGTTGCTGTTGAAGAAGGAGGCTTTGACTGGAGCTTTCAGGTGGAAGATGCATCTCCAAATCAAGCACTCATGGCTGACCACAATGAAGCTAAGATATTGGAACATCTTTTCACTCCTGAATGTATTGCTAAAGTTAATAGATATAGGTCCTACAACATAGAGATGAGATCTGATCTTGATTCCTTGAACATCTTAAAATCTGATTTCAAAAAGACTGAAAATGATTATAAGTTAAAAATAGAGGACTTAGAGAAAACCATTTCAGTTCTTAAACATGAGCGCACAAATTATAGGACTCAGATCAAGGATCTCATAACCAAGTTGACTGAATGCCAGGATGAGCTTGTGATTAACAAAGCCAGGGTAGAAAAATATGTTCTTAAAGAAGATGATATCCTTATCCTTCATGCAAAAGTTTGTTATCAAAATAAGCAGGGACTGTGATCTTGTGAGATAGCTCTTCCACATACAATCTTGTTTGTAAGATCTCCTAGGTGTGGAACTTGTGAAGATGAGCTTCCCCTCATAGGTCCTTTGACTGAAGAGGATGAAGAGGAGATGATGAAGAATGGCTTTGAGAGGAGTGAAGAAAAGCATTCTAAGAAGGGTTATCATCCCTCTGAGAAGAGTAAAGTTGTTGGGATGACCAAGTCCAAGAGGAAGAACATGATAAAAAAAAGCAAAAGAAAAGCAAGGAAGGCTCAGGAGATCAAGGCCACCTTTAGCTCTGCATAGAAACAAGTCTTTGTTTCTGTATGATTTGAAGTGGTTAAAACTGAGGACACAAACTTGAACTTTAACAACAAGAGTTCTAGTTCATTTCCAAGTCATCCCATCATCATAAAGAAGGCTGATAAGTTGTGCACCACTGCTGTACAACATGAACCATCAAGCTCCAAAGGTAGTTCTAACCCCACAAGAATTGCCACATCATCTAAGAAGATGAAGATAGAGATTGAAAGTGATCAAGTTCAGCCTTGTTCACAGAAGAAGACTCCTAGAAGGAAGAAAATGGACTGTGTTATATGTGGGAGTACCTCTCATCTTGCTAAAGATTGTATTTATAATCCAAAGTGTACTCTCCACATCACAAAGAAAGAAACCTCTAAGAGTCTGGAGAAGAAGAAGAAAGCTTTGGAAGGAAAATATGTTTCCTTCGGAAGCTCCAAAATGAAGAAGAAAGCAAGTGGAAAATTTCCTTTGGAAAAAAATTGGTCTCGGAAGAAAGGAATACTTCCGAAGCACTGAAGTCTGCTGTAGTGCTAGCAGGATCTTCCGAAGGTCCAGTCATAAAAACTTCTGAAGCCACAAAAGCTTTCGAAGTTTTGAAGATCAAGTTCAAACTTCCAAAGGTGGTGTGGAAGACAAAGAAAGACCAAATGACTGAGAGTTCTCCATCAATAACAGCAAGAAATCCTCAAAGCACAACTATAGGATTTATTACTGTTTCATTACCTTCTACTTCTTTTGATGAGCCCAAGACAAACAAAAATGTCTGGATCATTGATAGCGGCTTTTCTAAGCACATGACAGGCAATAGGTCACTACTCCAAAATTTTGAAAGAATTGATGGAGGGCTATTTTCTTTTGGAGGAGATGAAGGTGGTAAGCTCAGCATTGAGAAGGTAAACTTTGTCAAGGAGCTTGGATACATCTTCTGAGTGTATCTCAATTTTGTGATCAGAGTCATAACATGCTCTTTACTGAGCATGAGTGTATTGTTCTCAAGCCTGGGGGTCATTCCTCATGAGCATAATTTGCTCAGAGCCCCCAAGAGAGGGAACATGTACGATATGGATTTGCAAGAAACATCTCCCTCAGGAGAAGTTTCATGCTTTCTATCTAAAGCAAATACTGATGAGTCTTTCCTTTGGCATAAAAGAATGTGCCATGTAAACTTTAAAAACATGAACAAACTTATTAAGAATGATTTGGTAACTGGAATGCCAAAGAAAGAGTTACAAGTGATGACCATTGTGTGTTATGCCTAAAAAGGAAGTAACACAAGGTATCTCCCAAACCAAAGGAAAGAAACTCCATCACTACTCCCCTATACTTGTTACATATGGATCTCTTTGGCCCCACCAGTGTAATGAGTCTAGGAAGGACCTCTTACTATTTAGTGATCACAGATGACTTTACAAGATTCACTTGGGTCTTCTTCCTTAGAACTAAGGATGAGACTCCAGAGATTTTGAAGAATTCCATCTTAAAAATTGAGAATTAATGTGATCACAAGGTCAAAACCATAAGATGTGATCAAGGAACTGAATTTAAGAACCAAATCCTTGATACATTTTGTGATGAAAAGGGTATTAAAAGACAATATAGTGCTCCCAGGACTCCTTAGCAAAATGGTGTTGCTGAGAGGAGAAACATGACACTTATTGAAGCTGCAAGAACTATGATGTCTGACTCTAAACTGCTATCACCTTCTAGGCTGAGGCAATCAACACTACCTGCTATGGGTAAAATAATGTTTTAGTGGTTAAGACTCATGGTAAGACTCCTTATGAACTTTGGCACAATAGGAACCTTTCATTCATGTTCTCAGGTCATTTGGATGTCCTTACACCATCTTGAATACCAAAGATCAAATTGCCAAGTTTTCTGAGAAATTAGATGATGGACACTTCATTGGATACTTTTCCCATGCTAAGGCTTATAGAGTATACAATCTCAGAACTAGAGTAGTTGAAAAGTCAGCCAATGTGACTTTCAATGAGCACACTCCCAGTATGAAAGGTTCTGGTCCGGATTGGTTGTTTGATCTTGATTTAGTTACCAATTGTTTTAACAAATCTTGTGAGCATGTTTCAGGATCTATATACAGACTACCTATAGATGATCCTGATCCAAGATTTGAGTTGAGAAGACCTTCAAGCTATACATCTTCAACTCCAGTTATAACTAACTTTGCAAATGAAGTTTCTATCAGCACAACAATGACAAATTCAACTGATACATCTGAGATGCCTTCAAATTCTAGCTCAGAGGCTCCACAACCAGATAAAGAAGCTTCAATTGTAGAAGAAAAATGGTGGTGGAGATAGTGATCAAGAATTTCTTGATGCTGACAACCACTCCATAGAAGACAACATCAATGATGTCACGCACTCTTTAGATCAAGTCTCTCTTGATAAGTGTGATGATATGGTAGGAGAAACATCAATTCCAGATCTAAATTTCCCTAATTTAGATCTCTTTCAACAATTAGCTATGATCCCTCAACTAAGGATCCACAAGTCTTATCCCACCACAAACATCATTGGAGATGTTGACGCATGGGCAAAAACAAGAGGACAAACCCATGAAGCAAATGTTTGTCTTCACTCTTGTTTCTTATATTAGATAGAGCCCAAGAAGATTGATGAGGCTCTGAAGGATGGAAGTTGGGTTGAGGCTATGCAAGAGGAGCTGCTTCAATTCAAAAGGAAAAAGGTTTGGAACCTATGTCCTCTTCCTCATAGGAAGACTACTATAGGAACCAAATGGGTGTTTAGAAATAAGAAAGATGATAGAGGAATTTTCATCAAGAATAAAGCTAGACTAGTTGTTCAAGGGTACACACACAAAGAAGGAATTGACTACACTGATGTCTTTGCTCATGTAACAAGACTGGAAGCTGTTAGGATATTCTTGGCTTTTGCTGCATCCAAATACTTCAACGTCTATCAACTTGATGTCAAGTGTGCTTTTCTCTATGGGGAAATTAATGAAGAAGTGTATATCAAACAACCACCTGGTTTTGCAGATCCTGATCATCTTGATTATGTCTGCAAGCTTGATAAAGCTCTTTATAGGTTGCACCAAGCACCAAGGAAGTGGTATGAGACTCTATCTCGGTATCTATGCAAACATGGATACAGAAGGGTACTATAGATGGAACTCTCTTCATCAAAGGACAAGGAAATGACTTGATGCTAGTTCAAGTATATGTAGATGACATCATATTTGGTTCAACTAATCCAAGGCTCTGCAAAGACTTGAGAAGCTAATGAAGGACAGATTTGAAATGAGTGCCATGGGGGAACTCAATTTCTTTCTGAGAATTCAAGTGAAGCAAGTTGAAGATGGCATCTTCATAAGTTAGTCAAAGTATGTTCAAGATATACTCAAAAGGTTCAACATGATTGATTGTAAGATTGCTAAGACACCCATAGCAAGAAACCACTCCCTTGGACCTGATCTTGAGGGGGAGTGTGTGGATGAACACCTTTACAGGGCTATGATTGGGTCTCTCATGTATCTTACAGCTAGCAGGTCTGATATCATGTTTGCCACATGTATTTGTGTAAGATATCAAGCCAACCCCAAGATGTCACATCTTATCACTGTTAAAAGAATTCTAAGATACCTCAAAGGTGCCTCAACACTTGGCCTCTGGTATCCCAAGAACTCTGACTTCAATCTGTATGCATATATAGACAGTGGTTATGGTGTCTGCAATATGACTGCAAAGTCTACATCTGGGGGATGTTAGTTTCTTGGTGGAAGGGTTGTCTCATGGCAATGCAAGAAACAATCCTATGTCTCTGCATCAACTGCTAAAGCTGAATACATTGCTGCTGCAAGCTGCTGTGTTCAAGTGCTTTGGATTCAAAGTCAGATGCTTGACTATGGATTAAACTTCAAAGAGACTCACATCCATATAGACAATAATAGTGCTATATCAATAACTGAAAATCTAATGCAGCACTCCAGGACAAAACACATATATATCAGGTATCATTTGATTAGAGATAACTTTGAAAAGGGATTAATCAAACTAGTCAAGGTTAACACAATTGAACAATATGCTGATCTGTTCACCAAAGCTTTTAATGAACAAAGATTCAAGTATCTTATATAAGCTATTGGATAATTAACTTTGATTAGCTTTTCTTAAAACTTAATCATATTATTTCTAAAACCTATGTGTCCTAAGTTGTCTATTTTATCACCTTCATAAGCTCTTGTTTTCTTTGGATAAAAAACTTTTTAGAAGAACTTTCCTTAGAATTTTTGAGAATCTTGGTCTTTTTCCTTCGGAGATATAGTTTTATCTTCGGAAGAAACTTATGCCTTCAAAACAAATAACTGCCTAAGTAAATTGCCTTCGGAAGAAATGTCTGAAATCTCTTCCAAAGCTTAAAATTTTCTCTTAGGCACTTACATGTTTTCAAGAACAATTTTCTTTCGAAGCAAATTATCTCTCGGAAGCTTTATTCTTAACAGAATAAATCTTTTAAGTCTTAATTTTTCTTCCAAATCAAAATTTTAAAGAAACTCTCAAGAAATTCTTCCGAAGTCATTTTTTGCTTCGGAAGCTTTTTCATTAAAATTTTTGAAGGCAAATTACCTTAGGAAGATTTTTGAATTTCAAGAAAACTACTTTTTGAGTAAAAAGCAAACTTAATTTTCAGAGGTAGGACCAACATCTGGATTTCAATGTTTATTCTCTTTCATTAACTTTGTCTTAAATCCTTTTCATATAAACCCAACGGTTTCCCCCTCTTTCTATCATCTTCATCTTTCCTCCAAACCTAAATTCCCAAAACACTCTCTACAATTGCCTTCTTTCTTTCTTTTCCTTCACCTTTAAGATTTCAAAAATGGCCAACCTTAATAGAAGAAATGACCCTGATTTCTCCATGCAGTTACACATGCAACACAATTAGGTTGCTCTGTTAATCTCTAAGAAAGATTCACACTTCTCAAAGTTTGCCAATTCTTGGCTTGTCTAACTACTCCACCTCCCTTACCATCGATCCTGTTCTTTATAAAGATCATTTGCTTGATTTCTAGAAAACTTGTCAAGAGGTTATTCTAGATGAGGAGAAGGAACTATATGCTACGATGTAGGAGAGGACAATTTTCATCACTCCAGCCATCATAAATACTCATGTATAGCTGGATGACGAGGAAGGTGAGTTGTTCTTTCTCAAAAAAGTTGTTAACCAGTCCTTCCAGCAGATGGACTATGAAGGGGATTTCTATATAAAGACCTTTAGGAAAGGGAAGGTCTCATCCCAATGGAAGTACTTACTACATGTGGTTATCCACAGCTTATCCAACAAGCAGGGGGTTAGGTCCAGATTCATGAAGATCTCTCCTTTATAGTACATGGGATGGTTCAGGGGTCAATTTCAGGTATTCTCAATTTTTCTATACAAACCTACTTGCTAACTTAGACTTCTTTTCCTAGATATGTTCACACATTCTCAACTGTGAACTGGGCTCACAGTGAGGGAAATAGATAATATTCTTAAACTGGGAGAGATGAAGCCCGACATCTTTAAAATCTTGAGAAAGCCAACTGTTGGCTTCTCTAGGGTGACACAGCCCTGGTCCCAAAAATGTTAGAGCTCATTGCTCAAGGTGACAACCTAGAAACACAAGCCAGTGTTGAACCCACACATTCAACATCTCAACCACCAAAACAGCCACAAATCACCCTAACTTACCAAGAAGATCCAAACAAACCCCTGCACAAGCTATTCCGTCTGTGCAGGCCCCCATATCACTACCCACACAGGAAGAAGTGGAATCTGGATCTCCCACTTCTCCTAAGGAGCAAACCACTCCCATCCTTTCAAATATCAATCCCGCGGTTCCTCATGCTCAGACTGATGAGCTCACAAACCCAACAGCCTTAAGCCTTCATTCTGAGTCTCTACACTCAGATGAACAACCTTCAGGGGATAACTACCATCCCCATTCTATAGACTTAAACCAACCAATTCCCAATCTTGACTTCTATACTAATGAAGACTTAGGTTTCAGTGAGTAACATGAGTCTCTCTATTCCTCCCCTACTCAAAGAGAGATGAGTGCTCCTAACTCACTTATGTCTAGCCCATATCAGTCACCTATCACTAAGGTGTATACTTCTAAACTTGTTTAGGATATTCATATGGAAGAGGCTCTCACTTCAGCAAGTGATTACATAATTAAACCTCAACCATGGTAGCTCAGCCCATTGACACTTCAACTGAAACTGTCATTGAGCAGAGAAAAACCAGCAACCAAGAACTCTAAGCTGGTGGTGAGAGAGAAGATTTTGGTCCAATTCTCTCATCCCCTAATGATTCTTCTGATAAAGATGAGGGGAATTTGAGACTAAAAGTGCAAAAATTGTCTAAAACATGCACCTATCTAGTCTTCAAGGTTAGTCACCTTGAATCTCAAGTGACTACCTTGCAAAACAGGGTCAATCATCAGCAACTTGAGATATCTTATCTCAAGGACAAACTAGCTGGGAGACCTTTAAGAAGAGCTCAACCAGGAACACAAGAACCTGTGAATAGCTCACCTATGCAAGTGGGTGATGCTACCAAAAAGGCTGAGAAAGTCATCACAGATACAGAACCTGGGAGTTCCTCACAAAGTATGGATATTGAGGACTCACCATCCTCACTTGCAACTATCCATACTTAGCAACTTCCTCAAGTTCAAATTGATGTGAACACTATAGACTCCTTCATTCAGAGTCTTTTTGAGGAAGGGATACCAAGGGTAGTGTCATCTCCACCTCAAGGAACTTCCAACTACATCATAGGGTGGATGTATGATGCCAACAGAAGAGCCCTCATTCTTCAAAGAGTTCAAGGGCAGTAAGAAGTCTTTAACTTTCAAACCTTGAACTACTATGAAGGTCTTGACCTTTTCAGCATGCCACTTGTCAATCCAAGCAAATCTAGACAAGCTGACAGGCTGGCTCAAAGGATACAAGACAAAATTACTAAAGACTTCAGACTAAGAAGGAGACAAAGGCAATCAAGTAATACTATTGGTCAACTAGATGTTGAGGCAGACCCTAAGATTAGCTTCAAAGGAGAAACCTTGATTGAAGGCCCAATGGTAGAGCCTGAGAGCCCTATCACATCCACAACTACTTCAGCAATTCATTCCCTCAATGAGGCACCTGCTGGTGAAGGTGCATCATAACCTCTCTCTGGCCAAAGCTTGGAAGCTACACCAAGCAATGAAGGCCAAAGCTCTATCCACCCTGAGTCACAAAGGTCTGTGAGTGGCAAAGGGAAAAAAATGACTTTTGAGGAGATTGAGGAAGAGGAGAGAGAGAGAGAGAAAGAGGAAACTAAGGGGAGAAAGTTCCTCTACTGGGTCTGCAAGATTCATAGAAGATGCTATCAAGGCTGCCCCTAAGCCAAACACTCAGGATGATAAGTTGAGGACAGTTAGGATAAACGATTTACAGACCAGGAACTATGATATTGATAATATCATCTCCCTCCCCTTAGGTGAATTAAATGAACTAGCTAACATGGAAGTGTCAAAGGAAAGAAAGGAGGCAGAGGATGCAAAATTACTTCTTCAAATCAAAGAGAAAGAAGATAGAAAAGAATTTACAATCATGTGCCTACCCTCTCCCCAATTTAAGAAAGTCTTGTACAAGAGGATGTGGCTCCACAAGAACCTCAGGTAGACAAAGAAACAGATAGGATCAAAATGATCAACTACCTGAGTGCCACAGGCCTCTATCAGGCAGATGTACTTCTTCCCCTATCCTTTGAATACATTGAGTTTGAGTATCTCAAACAGCTTGAACTTGAAGTAACCAAAGAAAGAAAAATCACAAAGAAAAGATTAAGGGAGAAGCTGCAAAGTCAAGAGCCATCATCCAAAAAAGTATGAAGAAGTCTGCTGATAGGCAGAGGATGATGAGCTTCTTGAAGCTGTATGGATTCTCCAAAAGGAGACTTGGCCCCATGTCTCTATCCACTATGGATGAGCATATAAGGGAGGTTAAGGTTGAACCATTTGAGACAACACAACCTAAACCTCCTGCTAAGCATCAGCAAGCTTCTACCTCTGATCTATAGCAGGGTTCTGTCCCTTTTTAATCTGAACCTGTGAGAGAGGAAGACCCAACTGAGAAAGACAAAGAAGATCAACAAGGTGTTGCGGGCCAGTCTTCTCAGTTAAAAGGTTCATAAAGGAGAAAAAGGATGACCTCTAAACCAAAGCCAAAGAAGAAGAAGAAAGAGGCATCCATCTCCAAACCTCAGGATGAGTCAAAACGTTATGAGGATGTGCAACAAGAGGATGCTACACCAACTCCAATTCAAATAGCTCCTCTAGCATCAGAAAGACCCATCTTGTCCTGGACATACACTACGAATCCAGAAAGATGGCATGTCATACACTACAAATCCAAAAAGATGGCATGTCATCAGAGATCAAGGTGTTGAAGATGTCTACACATGGCAATACATGTTCAATCAACATCTGCATGATCTCTTTGATATGAGAAGACACTATGAGAGTTTAAGTGACCCTGATCATCTTATGAAGAAAGGGATGGTTATCATCATGATGAGGACTATTGATATCAGAAGTCTTCAAGTGTTTTGATAGCATCAGCCTAGGGGGAGTTTGTAAGGTTTCATATAAGGCTGATGCAACTTAAAACATCCAAAGTCTCTCCTGCATGCATGCACACGTGTACTGAAGTAGAATGCTTTGGAAGTTTCATACTCTTCCTTAGAAAACATTCTAAGTGTGAAATCTTTCGAAGCCAAGACCAATATCTTCCGAAGCCAAACATGAAGTCTTCCGAAGCCAACTCTTGAAGATAGATTTCTTCCGAAGACTTTTTAACACATGCTATTATCGAATGTACCTTTATCATAAGCTGGACCATCTTTCTGCTGCAACTCTAATTAGACACCAACTTTACATAAGTTGGTGAAAGATCTATGCTTTTGGTAACTGTACATTGAGGTCTTGAGTTTGTACTTTCTACTTTATGTACCTTTATCTTTTTGTAATATATTAGAATATGAGCTATGGCATGTCATATTCACTAGTCAAAAGGAAATATGCCTTTTGACTCTACATTGATTTTGTTGTTGTCTAAATCATGTATCCAGCTGGCCTTCAAAGTATGGCCGGCTGTAGGATGTAGTATAAGTATCTCTGGTCCTTGTATCTTTTATCATTGCTTTGTAAACACTTGTAAGGAACTAGAGAGAAATATACATCATCCTTAAAAACCAAATACTTGTGTGGTTATGTTCTCTTTCTGTCTCTTTATTACTTGTGTTTCTTAGCTCTCATATAAACTGATTTTTCTAGTTCCACATTTAATCTATTAAGTGTTATTGTACACTCTCTACTTGTGTTGTAAAAGTGTATTGCATTCTTTCTAACGATCCTGAAAATAGAAATTATTATAACTCTTGTAAACCTTGTAATCTAATTAATTATTTTATTTAAATAGTTAAAATCTCATAGTTAATAATAAAACCATATAAATTTCTAGAAATTTATTTTATTAATTTTAAAATTATTATAAATTGAGTAAGTAATATAATTAATGCATTGGGAACATGTTAGTAACTAAAATGATTAACCAATGAATTTTCAACTACGTAAATGAGCATAATAGGTTCGAAAAAATTTATAAAATTTTATTTTATAAAATATAAAATTATTATAATTTTAATAAATCATATAACAAATATATTTGAACACTTAAATAAAAAGATTATTAATGAACTTTTAATTACATAAATTATTCAAATAGGTTTGGGTCTAAACTACAAACTAGGTCAAATGTTACGGCCTTTCCTACTTTAGGAATTTCGTCTTGAAATTTGATTACAAGGAGGCTAATACGAAAACATGAGGTCCCTTGGATTTTAATTGGTCTTCACATGCCCAAGTGAACTCTAGGCCACATTTAGACTCCCAACGGACTTTGACTATTGGTATGCGGCTACGCTTAGTTCTTAGACTTTACCATCCATAATTTCCATGTGTTTCTTAACAAAGTGCATGGATTTATTAATTTGGCTTTATGAAAAGGGATATGGAGATTTTCCTTGGCACGTCATTTATTTAAATTTGACCCATGAAATATAGGATGAACATTATTGAGGTTTATAGGTAGTTTACTTTTCCAACATGCTCAAGCACTTTGAATGGAGCACATAACGTGATGTTAGTTTTCCTTTCTTTTCAAAGTGAATCACTCCTTTCCAAGTTGTTATATTTAGAAGTACGAGGTCATTGAAATTGTATTCCATGGGTTTTCTTCCTTTGTTACCATAATACTTCTGGCAATCTCTAGTAGCGAGCAAGTTATTGTAAATCTTAAGAAATTTGTTTGTGAGTTCTTGAATCATTCAAGATCGAAGATCTGTGTTTCACTAATCTCGTACTAACAAATGGGAGATCGACACTTACGACCATACAAGGCTTTAAATGGTGACATTTTGGTGTTAGTGTGATAGTTATTGTTCGAAGAGAATTAGATCAGCAGTAAATGAGAATCCCAAGAGTAACTAAATCAATTACACAAGCTCGAAGCATATCCTCAAGAGTCTAAGGATAATAAGCAGTGGTAAGATTGATTTTGGTTCCCAAGGATGATCGAGGACTTTTCAAGAAATGGGAGATGAATGAACAATCACTATCATATATGATATTTAGGGGCTCACCATAACAAACAACTATTTTATTTATATAGATAGGAACCATTTTCTCGACTTATAATCCTCATGAATTGATATGAAATGTGCTAATTTATTCAATCGGTCAATGATTACCGAAATGCTATCATAACCACTTGCAATACAAGGTAATTTGGTGATGAAATTTATGGATAAGCCACTTTCACACAAGGATCTTGGATTGAACAAGTAATCTAGAATGACACCGGTGCTCGGCTCTGACCATTAAAGACCACCAGTATTGATTTTGAAGATTCTTGAACATTTTATCCACGTTAGAATGAATGGAAAAACAAGTTGTTCATGATGATGGACCACCAATTGAAGTAATCCAAAAATGATTCAAGAAATAACGCAAACCATTGAATTTGGTTTCTAATTGAAGTTTAACATTGCTTGACATTCCATCATACATGTTGCCTTTAGTGATCGAAACATGTTGAGCTTCAAGAATACAAGTTTTGAGATCAGATTACACCATGACATATTGAATCATAACATAGTCCTTACAACTCAATGCGTTGGCTATAGCATTTGCTTTTTGAGAATAATATCGAATCTCACAATTATAGTTGTTAAGTAATTCGACCTATCATTTGTTGGCTCATGTTCAGTTTTAATATTGAAGATATGTTATAAACTCTTATGATTGGTGAATATAGCATACTTGGTGCAGTAGAGACAATGCCTCAATATTTTAAGTTAAAAACAACAACATCCGATTGAATCATGAGTTATATGGTTCTTCTCATGAATCTTGAGTTGCATTAAGGCGTAAGCTATGACTTTGCCTCTTTGCATAAGAACACAACCAAAACCTTGCTTTGAATCATCATAATAAACAACAAAATAATTGTTCCCATAAGAGAGAGTCAAGAATGGAGCATTACATAACTTTTTTTAAGACTTTGAAGGCTTTCTTAGAATCCAGCCCCTGTTTGAAAGGCTTATCCTTGTGAGTCAAAGAAGTGAGAGACATAGTGATCTTCAAGAATTAAATGAGAGACATGGGAGGGGGGGATATTGTTTTTGAACTTAATCATTTAGAGTTAACTGGAATGTTTAAGTGGCGGAGTTTTTTTTTTGAAACAAACACATTAATCTCTTACCGGTTCAGAGGTAGATTCTTGTTAATAGGTTACCAAACAACCTCTAAGGCTTATAACCTTAATTAACTACCATTATATCTTCTAAAGGGAGTAACCTCGAGTGTACATCTATTATTTTCATCTAGGCTTGTAACCTTCAAGTTTACATCCATTTGATAATTAAGCCTTATAACCTTAAATTTACATGTAATTTACCCTATGAGACTGGTTGTCCTCAATTTATTGTCCATCTCAGTTTTCAGATGTGTAGCCTTTATCGAACATATTAACATCACAAAAACATCAGTAGTATCATACATTTGCTCATATGTAAATTTCTTCACCAAACACACTATTATTTAATCATATACAAGTCAAACACAGAATATCACGTCAAACCACTCAATGCACACATATAATCACCTAAGCTTAGCGCCTAGTTGTGACATGTTATCATTATCCCATGTTTCGTCTACTCGTGAAATCCTCATATATTCCTCATGTCTAGTCTACTCTGACATGCACATATTATCACATTTCACTAAACCTTCTCATGGCATGCACAATATCGTTACCATATGAACCTACATCAGTCTACTTGAGTTGCATTTATTTATACATAATTTTTGAATTACCCTATTCATGTCATTTATACATTTTTCGTTCTTATTATGCTTACTCGTGACATGCACGTATTCTTTTAGACTGTATCCGAAACGCGTGGTGATAATCTATCCCCATTTGACGTATTCATTTCCTAGCTCGTTATTCGTCCATCTACTCTTGCTATTGGTGACACAAGACCTTTGTCTTAGCCTGTAATTATTTATGTGGTGACCCCCTTTCATCACCACCTACAACAACCATTATAAACTGGTCACCACCACCCTTTGTTATTAACAACTAATTATGGAAATCACCATCATCGACAATCAACTTATATCACCGTCATTATTGTTTCTCAGCCAATTACCACCGCCTGTTGCTAGCTCACCAACACCTTCAGCTCCCGCTCACTCTATTGAGTTAGAGCCCTTGTTCTGCAAGGACACATCTTGATAACTTGGCAATCGTGCATTGGTGGTTCTCTTTTGGTTTACACAAAATTGCACACACCATCATCTTTTTTAAGTTTATCTCTCCAGAATTAAATCCTGTTCCGACTATGAAGAATACATTCTTGAACGTTGGGAAGAGATTGCGAACCTTACCTGTAAAAATATGGTGTCGAAGAAGACTATCACCTTGGCTAAACTGGAAAGAACTCCAAAACCGCAAGTAAATGACAGGTTGATGAAGGTTTCTCAAGCCAAAGATGAAGTAAGGCCACAGCTAGAGATGGCTGATGGCAGGGAATCAAGATGATGCAATGCTGTACAAGGTATAAGAAGTGGTAACTTTTGACCAATGGGTGAAATAGGTTGCTATGTATCTCAATGTATGTTATCAAAATTATAACCAAAAGGGTATAAGATCACTTAAAACACATATGACATAGTAAATCATTTATATTCAATAAATCTATATTACTACTACAGTTATATTGTTTTGTAACAATCACATTTTAGAAACATCCGAGCATTCAATCAAACAATTGGAGTGCGAGTTGTGAAAGAAGTTACAACACACATGAAATGGTGATGCCCCAAACTAAAAATTAACAGGTTTAAGTATTTCACTGGGATCAAGACAAGTCACTAATTGCCACATCCAACAAAACACGAGCAAATCAACACACATTATAGTTAGTTTATCTTCTACAGATACCAGATGTATGACATGGAGACTATAATAACAAGTTTGACCATAGTTACACAAACACAAACCTAATACAGTTATAGATCAATGACAAACTGAATGCACCCATTGCTAAATTAAGCAACTGGCGGGTGGAGCACATGATCCTGTGACGTGTCGACAGCAGCAGGTGGCATAAACTGCCACATGGCCATTCCCATTCCTGGGTAACTGATGACTGGAACCAACTTATTTCCTACTGGGCCCTGGGCAGCATATGCAGCAGGGATGGCAGGTGGAGGAGCCATGAAAGTAGGTTGTGGGTTCATTGAGTTTACTTGTTGCTCAAGTTTCTCTTTCTCCATCTTCAGCCTTTGTTTCTCGTCACGGAGTTCGTTTTTCTCAGCCTACACAAGTCAACAATAAAAATAGAGGTGGTCACAAAACTAAAAGATAGAAGTGGTCACTTAGATCCATTTACTTATAAATGGGACAATTCATGTTATGCTTCATCAACTACAGGTCAAACACAACCCGCATTTACCCATTTTGACCTGTTGCCAACACAACCATTTTGCACCACTAGATAATAAAAGATGTAACCTTCAGCTCCTTAATTTTCTCCTGAAGATCTGAGGTAGAATCTTTCAGCTTCTGCTCTTCTTTTCTTAGTTGGGTCACCATCCGAACAGCATCAACCAAAATAGCAGCTTTATCAATTTTGGGGGGCCTCCCTGGATCAAGAATTGTAGCCAATTCAACAAACCTAAACACACGCCACAACTGTAAGTGACAAAATATGAAAGAAAGATATATAATAATAGATATAGCAGTGATAGATAATATCATACTTATCATTTAGCTTATCTCTCCTCAACTTCTCTCGGCATGCTTTGCTACTTGTACCACTGCAAGATTCTGACCTTCCCCTGTTAAACACATGTAAAAAATTCAACATAGCATAATAACAAGACAATCTTGTTTATACTTAAACAAAAAACATGTGCTTAAGAAGGAAGATGTAACTACCGCTTCTTCGATCTAGAATCATTATGTCCATCTGAATCCACAATTGAGCCATCAAGATCCCCACTGGAACCAAATTACAACAGGCAATGTAAAAAAATTGACAGAAGAAACAACAGAAGTAAGCTCGCGTATTCGGTTAGTGTAGCACAGATAATCACACATAATCATGAAAATTATCGACTTGCAGAGCCAAATAAGATTCATATTCAATTAGTTTAGCACAAATTATCACATATAATCATGTAAATTATCGACTTACAGAGCCAAATAAATAGCTAAATTGCAGTTAATCCAAAGAAAACAATCCAATTTCACACCTATTCTATAACTAATAACAAACAACTTCCTGATCTGCAAACCACACATGAAACCAGCAAAGAAACCATGCTAATGAAACACCAATGTGTTCTATATATCAAGTCTACCAACCAACAGAATTCAAATTCACGGGGACAATTATTCTGTCACAAGAGTAGACATCAAGTCAACGCCATTAAAGCTCTACACCCTACCAACTGCAAAACATTATACACACGTTCTATGATTAACCCTAAACTTGATAACTTGTTCTATATCTCCCCCTACTCAATAGCATCCATCAAATCATAAAACCCAAAATTAAAAAAAAAGGAAGCAAATTTCTTCAAGAAATCGATCAACTCCTACAACAATTACAATACACACGAGAGTAGATAAGAGTACCTAGGGTTAGACGATGAACCATTCAAGGTGGATTGAATAGGCCAGCTAAATCCAGAATCAGGAAGGGTGAAATTAGCATCATGCACCGCAATATCTTCAATCAATCCGTACTCGTAGATCCAATTTGTGTTCTCCGGTGAAATCATAGCCGGAATATGACAAAACTAAGATTCCCAGTGGAGATTATGAATTAACACACAACACAAGTGGGGTTTTGTTAATCTGAAAGCGTAGAGAGAGAAATTGGGTGATTGGTGATGGTGGTGTTTGGGTTGATATATGAATATGATTATGATTATTATTATATTATTATTATTATTATTATTATTATTCGTCCACTAAGGGCAGTGGTTCATCGTCACCGATCGTAGTCGCCCACGTTAGCGTTTGCTTTTTTGGTTTAGGGTTAAACTCGCCTGATCACGTCTATCTTAAAATGGCAAAACGTGAAACAATTTTATGCGTTTCTTTTTCACGTTTTTTTATAGTATTATTATTATTATTATTATTATTATTATTATTATTATTATTATTATTATTATTATATTATTATTATTATTATTATTATTATATTATTATTATTATTATTATTATTATTATTATTATTATTATTATTATTATTATTATTATTATTATTATTATTATTATTATTATTATTATTATTATTATTATTATTATATTCTAAAACGAAAATGACTGTCTGTTTTTAAAGGATCATCTTATCCTTTCATATAAAAAACAAAAATATATATATAAACTAATCCTAACGGAAAACACCACCACCAGTGTTAACCAACCACTAGCCCCTCCTTGCCTAACTAATAATATATTATATATATTACTCTATAATAAAATAAACACAGAACTATTATAACCCTTGTACATCATATATAATAACCACAATTACTAGAAGTAGCGATTAAGATAGAAGAACCAATTGTTATCAATTTGTATTTCTTTAATACTTCCTAACCCCTAATTCTCCTATAAATTATAATATGCCGATGTGTTTCAATTTGATCTCCATGGCGACTAAAAGCACAATCTAAATTTTAATTGAATTAATATTGTGAACCCATGTCTAATTTTACATTTACGATTAGGAGTTTGAGTAGGGTCTAATTTCAATTCAGTCAAATTCTAATTGCTTTCCAAAACAATTGATTACAATATATTTTATTTATTATTTATTATTTTAAATATGTAAGTTAACAAATTGAATGAGTGTAACTGCCTAATTTGTTTCCTTTTTATTAGAGATTTTAAATTCAGAAAATACATAATTAATAGAACATTCCAAACAAAACTAAACTCAATATATACAATTTTTATGGAACCATTGATTTGCCAGATCATATTCAAAATCAGTAGGCTTCAATTTGATTATCAACCTGCATTCGATATTGAAACAATTAAATTCGGGTTTGCTTTCACGATCAAAGCAAGCGAAGAAAGGATTTGAATTTTCTATCACCAGCGCTCCAATGATTTGATGGTTGTTTGCTATCAGGTCAATTTGATAGAGATGTGGTTTAAACGAAGCAAATACAATAAGGTTCGATCGAACCAAAATAAGAAATTATTGTCATTCCTTCAGTTTGTTTGTATCATGATGAACTGATGGGGTAAGCTACTAAAAATCCAAAAATCCATCATAACATCCAAATTGGAATCCTTTGCTGGCAATTTCCGAAACATCTCTCATTTTCAATGTTCAAGAACCCAGTAATCTTCCATTTTTTGAATCGAGGTTTGTGTTCATAACCTAAATATATAGGAAAAGGCTTGATTACATGTATTTCTTGTTTAAAGCAAGAGGGTTAAAAAGGCTTGATTTTGCATCTAGCTTCTTTCACATCCATTTATCGCAAATTATGACTTGTGAGCATTCCAAAGTGGATTTTAACAACATTTGTTCGTAACATTTTAAACCCACAATTTTGTCATTTTATCCATCAATTGGTGTGATAACATTCTTGTTTCTTAAACTAATTTAATTTAGCTTTGTTAGTATGTCTTTGAAAGGATTTAGATATAGGCAAATGTATGATACATCTATTTCTTGATATCTACAAGTTTATAAACATCAATTGTTTTTTTACATAAGTATACAACTTTTTAATATATCTAAACATTTATAAACATCTATTATTTGTTCTTGCATATGGTACAAATCATTTTAGTATTTACACATCTATAAATATTTATTGTATTACTTTTACATGTGTTAAAATTTATAGTCGATATACACATATATAAAACAATTAAATTTTTACATATATGTAAATAGTTGGTTCGTTTGAAGATATACATATATGCAAATAGCGTATAACTATGGGTTTGAAAAAGAAAGAAAAAATATTTTACACATATGTAAATAACTATTAGTTAAAATATGTATAATGAATAAGAATATTTACATATGTAAATAATATGAAAATTACATGATTGTAAATTATATGGAAAAACATAAATGATTTTCTTGAAATTTACAATATGTAAATATTATGAAACTAAAAACGAAAATTTTACCATATGTAAGTAGTATGTAAGAAATAATAAATTTTTCTGTTTATGAAATTTACACAGGTATAAAATCATAAGAGTTAAAGAGATGAGAGAGGAAAGAGAACATGAATAATTTAGTTTTAATTGGAGCGAGAAACTTTATCATTTTACTAATATGCCCTTTTTCTTAAGTTTTACCAATTTAAATAGATCCTTATTTATATTTTATATCATATTCAATTATAACCATTGATAAATTTAATCAATGGTTATCATTAATTCTGTTGATTCTGAAAATAAAGCTAGTTTTGTAAAAAAAACCTAATATATATATATATATACACACACACCACATGTGTTCAATTTAATACTTTAGCCACTGAATAGAAAACGTGTAAAAAAAGATGAAACGATAGAAAAAATGTAGTAAACAGTAGACCTCATCTAAGTATTCTTGTCAATCTAATTCAACTCTTACTTTCGACCTTAGTTTGTTGGACACCACCAAATCACCCGTATCCCATCGCTTCGTTGGCTACTCTACCACAAAAATCCCCAACCTTCTCCATCTCTTATCATACTTTGTAGCAAGAACCAATCATGGTGTTCATAACATATCTGTGAAATCTGGTAATTTCCCTATACCAAACTACGTTAGTTTCTTTAGTTCCGTTAGCTCTTGAATACACGTGTCGTGAGCACACACTACTTGTCGTTGAACGTTGGTGGCGTAATAATAATTAACTTTGGATAAAAATATAACTTAATTAATAATTTTGATTATTAACATGTGGTTATGTGATTTATGAATTTTAAGCACTGTTTATGAATTTCCCGTTATAACGTGATGATTTACGAAACATGATTTATGTGATTTGTTGCTAGTTAAAATATATGATTATTATTGTGGATTAATAATAATTGTGTTTTGTAGTTAAAATTATTTAAGTACAAATTACAAATTTTGTTTTTTTTAATATTATTAAAATTATAGATCTTATTCTTAAACTTTGATAATTACACAAAATATGTTTTATCTAAAGAAATTTCCCGGGTCATTTACACTAACTAAAACTAATTTTTTCTATAAATTTTTTAGTAAATGACTTTTTAGCTCTTACTCTTTAAATTACAAAATATGTAAGTTATACCTTTATCTTTTATTTCTCTCTTTTATTTTATTACTTGTTTTTCTTTTTTCTTTTTCTTATCATTTATCTTACAAGCTTATCTTATATATTATTAATTAATTTAAATTATATTGTATTAAACATACTTCTTTTTATAGATTTATAATTTATTATAGTTATTATATTTTCAATTTAATTATTAACTTTTCTAAGAAAATCAATAGAACATAGAGAATTCATAATATTTTTGTGAAGTCGCTAGATCAAGACTCTTGGCAAGGGGAGATCGAGCACGATCTCCCCTCTCATCCAGCAGCATTTAGGCCCCGGGCACACTCTATAATCTCTCTACATAATGAAACTAGTATTTATAGGTCTCAGTCCATATCAGGTGTGATTGGGCCCATTCGTACAATTGGGCCATGCGTATGGTTCAATCGTACGACTGGACCATACTTATGGTCAATCTTACGAATGGCCCAATCGCATCTCTCAGTCACACGACTGGTCCATTAGCATGGATCAGTCCTATGACTGAGTCTCATTCGCATATGCCCCTGCGAATGACCTAGTTTCATGTGTTTACAAGATATCAGGTGTATTACATTAAGCCTAGACTATTCGACAAGCGACAGACACACTTTATATGACAATATATGCTCCAACAAATTCCCCTTTGGACGTTGCTTGTGAATAGTAGATAACACCTCTTACAATCTTCAGTCAATCTTTGCTCTGGTTTCCAATAGAATCAAATGAAAAACCATATTAGCCAAGGTTGCCGATCCGTCAGGTAGCTACAGTATCCCTGAAAATGAATTTAGGCACAATAGCTTTCATTTACTTTGCATAACACCATCATAGCAGCAAGATTCCCCATATGACTGATTTTTCCAGATAATGACATGAACAATTTACCATTGCTTCAATCTTCACACAAGCTAACATGATTAACATTAACACCTGCAGAAATTCCCCCTCAAATTCAGCATATCCCAATATATAAATGGTGTGCTCTCCTGGTGTCTTCATACGGTGTATTGGGCAAAAAGTAGAAGTTTCCAATCCACAGCTGGCAATCTTAACCAAATCAGCATGCACTTATATTCATCATTAGAAACCAGCTCACATCATCACTTTCTGATTGCGTCTTTAGTTTCTCAATACATGGATTCCTCCTAAGAATGAGAATCCTCTCTGTGCAGATAGATAAAACTTGATTGGCCCATAAATAGTCAGATGTTCCTGACTACCCCACAAAATCAGCACCGACTGCTGACATCTTCTCTTCTCTCTTTTGTGTTCTCACAACATTCACCTATTCTAGAAATCCAACAAATAATGAGGTATCCATCGAACTTATTTGACAAAAGAACCACAAGGTGAATGTGCTTCGCTCATCCTCAAATCTATGCAAAAGGGAGCTCCTGACCTTTTTTTCTTTTTTTTGGTATGGAACATCATTAATTCGTATGACACGGAGAACAATTATCATATTCGTGTGATTGGATAATACGAATGATATCTTTGTGAGACTGGTCATAAGACTGGTCCAGTAGCATGACTGGTCATAAGACTGGTCTAGTAGCATGACTGGACATAAGACTGGTCTAGTAGCATGACTGTTCATAAGACTGGTCCAGTAGCATGACTGGTCATAAGACTGGTCCAATCACATTCCAGTCATATGAATGGTCCAGTCGCATGGTCCAGTCGTACGAATGGTCCTTTAGCATGGTCCAGTCGTACGAATGGTCCATTCGCATTGTCTAGTCATACGAATGGTCCATTAGCGTGGTCCAGTCGCACGAATGGTCCATTAGTATGGTGCAGTCGGACGAATGGTCCATTAGCATGGTCCAGTCGCACGAATGGTCCATTAGCATGGTCCAGTCGCACGAACGGGTCTGCATGCAGATTTTCAGATCTACGGCCGCCATGGCCCCTAAAAACCCTAATCTGATGAATTTTACATGAACCGAAACAAAATTGACATCATCAGATTTGCAAGGGTGATAAGAATGTGTTTTCGAGTTCGATTTTAACATAGAAACAACACACGTAACAAGATCTGAGCAAAACATGAAGAACACGAAGTGGGTTTAACGTCAAAGAATCTAAAATTGATCCAGAAATCAAGAGCTTGGATTGCTAGTATGATTGATCATTCTAGCAGTAACCGGCTCTAATACCAATTGTGAAGTCACTGAATCGGTAGACATCCGAGTGTGTTCTTGACGGAAGGAAACAAAACCAAAACCAAGAGACAAACAATAACATGAACTATAATAAAATGGTTTCATTGATAAAACCTAATGATTACAAGCTCGTTACAACATAAGAATCAAGACTCTTGGCAAGCGGAGATCGAGCATGATCTCCCCTCTCATCCGGTAGCACCTAGGCCCTGGGCACACTCCATGATCTCTTTGCACAATGAAACTGGTATTTATAGGCCTCAGCCCATATCAGATGTGACTAGGCCCTTTCGTACGATTGGGCCATGCGTATGGTTCAATCGTACGACTGGACCATACTTATGGTTCAGTCTTACGAATGGCCCGATCGCATCTCCCAGTCGCACGACTGGTCCATTAGCATGGTCTAGTCGTATGACTAAGTCTCATTCGCATATGCCCCTGCGAATGACCCAGTTTCATGTGTTTACAACATATCAGCTGTATTACATTAAGCCTAGACTATTCGACAAGCGACGTACACACTATATATGCCAAAATATGCTCCAACAAATTCCCCCTTGCATGTTGCTTGCGAATAGGAGATAACACTTCTTACAATCTTCAGTCAATCTTTGCTCTGGTTTCCAATAGAATCAAACGAAAAACCATATTAGACAACATTGCCAATCCGTCAGGTAGCTACAGATCCCTGAAAATGAATTTAGGCACAATAGCTTTCGTTTACTTTGTATAACACCCTCATAGCAGCAAGATTCCCCATATGACTGATTTTATCCAAATAATGACATGAACAGTTTTCCATTGCTTCAATCTTCACAAAGGCTAACCTGATTAATATTAACACCTGCAGAAATTCCCCTCAAATTCAGCATATCCCAATATATAAACGTTGTGCTCTCCTGGCTTCTTCATATGGTGTATTGGGCAAAAAATAGAAGGTTCCAATCCACATCTAACAATCTCAACCAATCAGCATGCACTCAGATTCATCATCAGAAACCAGCTCACATCATCACTTTTTGATCACGTCTTCAATTTCTCAATACATGGATTCCCCCTAAGAATGAGAATCCTCTCTATGCAGATAGATAAAACATGATTGGCCCATAAATAGTCAGATGCTCCTGACTACCCCACAAAATCAACACCAACTGCTGACATCTTCTCTTTTCTCTTTTGTGTTCTCACAACAATCACCTATTCTGGAAATCCAACGAATAATGGGGTATCCATCAAACTTATTTGACAAAAGAACCTCAAGGTGATGTGCTTCGCTCATCCTCAAATCTATGCAAAAGGGAGCTCCTGACCTTTTTTTTCTTTTTTTTTGGTCTGGCACATCATTAATTTGTATGACATGGAGTACAATTATCACATTCATGTGATTGGATAATACGAATGATATCTTTGTGAGACTGGTCATAAGACTGGTCCAGTAGCATAACAGGTCATAAGACTGGTCTACTAGCATGACTAGACATAAGACTGGTCTATTAGCATGACTAGTCATAAGACTGGTCCAGTAGCATGACTGGTCATAAGACTGGTCCAGTCGCATTCCAGTCGTACGAATGGTCCAGTCGCATGGTCTAGTCGTACGAATGGTCCATTAGCATGGTCCAGTCGTACAAATGGTCACGAATGGTCCATTAGCATGGTCCAGTCGCACGAATGGTCCATTAGCATGGTCCGGTCCACGAACGGGTCTTCATGCAGATTTTCAGATCTACAGCCGCCATGGCCGCCAAAAACCCTAATCTAAAGAATTTTACATGAACCGAAACAAAATTGACATCATCAGATTCGCAAGGGTGATAAGAATGTGTTTTGGAGTTCGATTTTAACATAGAAACAACACACGTAACAAGATCTGAGCAAAACACGAAGAACACGAAGTTGGTTTAACGTCAAAGAATCTAAAATTGATCCAGAAATAAAGAGCTTGGGTTGCTAGTATCATTGCTAGATCATTCTAGCAGTAACCGGTTCTGATACCAATTATGAAGTCGTTGAATCGGTAGACATCCGAGTGTGTTTTTGACGGAAGAAAACAAAACCAAAACCAAGAGACAAACAATAACATGAACTATAATAAAATGGTTTCATTGATAAAACCTAATGATTATAAGCTCGTTACAACATAAGAATCAAGACTCTTGGCAAGCGGAGATCGAGCATGATCTCCCCTCTCATCCGGTAGCACCTAGGCCCCGGGCACACTCCATAATCTCTTTGCACAATGAAACTGGTATTTATAGGCCTCAGCCCATATCAGATGCGACAGGGCCCTTTCGTATGATTGGGCCATGCGTATGGTTCAATCGTACGACTGGACCATACTTATGGTTCAGTCTTACGTATGGCCCAATCGCATCTCTCAGTCGCACGACTGGTCCATTAGCATGGCCCAGTCGTATGACTGAGTCTCATTCGCATATGCCCCTACGAATGACCCAGTTTCATGTGTTTACAACATACCAGGTGTATTACATTAAGCCTAGACTATTCGACAAGCAACATACACACTATATATGCCAAAATATGCTCCAACAAATTCCCCCTTGGATGTTGCTTGCGAATAGTAGATAACACCTCTTACAATATTCAGTCAATCTTTGCTCTGGTTTCCAATAGAATCAAACGAAAAACCATATTAGACAATGTTGCCAATCCGTCAGGTAGCTACAGTATCCCTGAAAATGAATTTAGGCACAATAGCTTTCGTTTACTTTGCATAACACCCTCATAGCAGCAAGATTCCCCATATTACTGATTTTATCCAGATAATGACATGAACAGCTTGCCATTGCTTCAATCTTCACGCAGGCTAACCTGGTTAACATTAACACCTGCAGAAATTCCCCCTCAATTCAGCATATCCCAATATATAAACGTTGTGCTCTCCTGGCATCTTCATATGGTGTATTAGGCAAAAAATAGAAGGTTCCAATCCACATCTGACAATCTCAACCAAATCAGCATGCACTCAGATTCATCATCATAAACCAGCTCACATCATCACTTTTTGATCACGTCTTCGATTTCTCAATACATGGATTCCCCCTAAGAATGAGAATCCTCTCTATGCAGATAGATAAAACTTGATTGGCCCATAAATAGTCAGACGCTCCTAACTACCCCACAAAATCAGCATCGACTGCTGACATCTTCTCTTCTCTCTTTTGTGTTCTCACAACAATCACCTATTCTGGAAATCCAACGAATAATGGGGTATGCATCGAACTTATTTGACAAAAGAACCTTAAGGAGGATGTGCTTCGCTCATCCTCAAATCTATGCAAAAGGGAGCTCCGTACCTTTTTTTCTTTTTTTTGGTCTGGAACATCATTAATTTGTATGACATGGAGTACAATTATCACATTCGTATGATTGGATAATACGAATGATATCTTTGTGAGACTGGTCATAAGACTGGTCCGGTAGCATGACAGGTCATAAGACTGGTCTAGTAGCATGACTAGACACAAGACTGGTCTAGTAGCATGACTGGTCATAAATCTAGTCTAGTAGCATGATTGGTCATAAGACTGATCCAGTCGCATTCCAATCGTACGAATGGTCCAGTCGCATGGTCCAGTCGTACGAATGGTCCATTAGGATGGTCCAGTCGTACGAATGGGCCATTAGCATGGTCCAGTCGCACGAATGGTCCATTAGCATGGTCCAGTCGCACGAATGATCCATTAGCATGGTTCAGTCGCACGAATGGTCCATTACCAATGTCCAATCGCATGAATTGTCCATTAGCATGGTCGAGTCACACGAACGGGTCTGCATGCAGATTTTCAGATGTACAGCCGCCATAGCCGCCAAAAACCCTAATCTGATGAATTTTACATGAGCCGAAACAAAATTGACATCATCAGATTTGCAAGGGTGATAAGAATGTGTTTTCAAGTTTGATTTTAACATAGAAACAACACACGTAACAAGATCTAAGCAAAACACGAAGTGGGTTTAACGTTAAAGAATCTAAAATTGATCCAGAAATCAAGAGCTTGGGTTGCTAGTATGATTGCTAGATCATTCTAGCAGTAACCAGTTCTGATACCAATTATGAAGTCGCTGAATCGGTAGACATCCGAGTGTGTTTTTGACGGAAAGAAACAAAACCAAAACCAAGAGACAAACAATAACATGAACTATAATAAAGTGGTTTCATTGATAAAACCTAATGATTACAAGCTCGTTACAACATAAGAATCAATACTCTTGGCAAGCGGAGATCGAGCATGATCTCCCCTCTCATCCAGTAGCACCTAGGCCCCGGGCACACTCCATAATCTCTTTGCACAATGAAACTGGTATTTATAGGCCTCAACCCATATTAGATGCAACTGGGCCTATTTGTACGATTGGGCCATGCGTATGGCTCAATCGTACGACTGGATCATACTTATGGTTCAGTCTTACGAATGGCCCAATCGCATCTCTCAGTCACACAACTGGTCCATTAGCATGCCTCAGTCGTATGACTGAGTCTCATTCGCATATGCCTCTGCGAATGACCCAATTTCATTTGTTTACAACATATCAGGTGTATTACATTAAGACTAGTCTGTTTGAAAAGCGATGGACACACTATATATGCCAAAATATGATCCAACAAATTCCCCCTTGGATGTTGCTTGCGAATAGTAGGTAACACCTCTTACAATCTTTAATCAATCTTTGCTCTGGTTTCCAATAGAATCAAACAAAAAACCATATTAGACAACGTTGCCAATCCGTCAGGTAGCTACAGTATCCCTAAAAATGAATTTAGGCACAATAGCTTTCGTTTACTTTGCATAACACCATCATAGCAGCAAGATTCCCCATATGACTGATTTTTCCAGATAATGACATGAATAGTTTTCCATTGCTTCAATCTTCACACAGGCTAACCTGATTAACATTAACACCTGCAGAAATTCCCCCTCAAATTTAGCATATCCCAATATATAAACGTTGTGCTCTCCTGGGGTCTTCATATGGTGTATTGGGAAAAAAGTAAAAGGTTCCAATCCACATCTGACAATCTCAACCAAATCAGCATGCACTTAGATTCATCATTAGAAACCAGATCACATCATTACTTTTTGATCACGTCTTCAAGTTCTCAATACATGGATTCCCCCTAAGAACGAGAATCCTCTCTATGCGGATAGATAAAACTTGATTGGCCCATAAATAGTCAGATGCTCTTGACTACCCCACAAAATCAGCATGGACTGTTGACATCTTCTCTTCTCTCTTTTGTGTTCTCACAACAATCACCTATTCTGGAAATCCAACCAATAATGGGGTATCCATCGAACTTATTTGACAAAAGAACCTCAAGGTGAATGTGCTTCGCTCATCCTCAAATCTGTGCAAAAAGGAGCTCCTGACCTTTTTTTTTTTTTTTTTGGTCTGGAACATCATTAAGTTGTATGACATGGAGTACAATTATCACATTCGTGTGATTGGATAATACGAATGATTTCTTTGTGAGACTGGTCCAGTAGCATGACAGGTCATAAGACTAGTCCAGTAGCATGACTGGACATAAGACTAGTCCAGTAGCATGACTGGTCATAAGACTAGTCGAGTAGCATGACTACTCATAAGACTGGTCCAGTCGCATTCCAGTCATACGAATGGTCCAGTCACATGGTCCAGTCGTACGAATTGTCCATTAGCATGGTCCAGTCGTACGAATGATCTATTAGCATGGTCCAGTCGTACGAATGGTCCATTAGCATGGTCCAGTCGCACGAATGGTCCATTAGCTTGGTCCAGTCGCACGAATGGTCCATTAGCATGGTCCAGTCACACGAATGGTCCATTAGCATGGTCCGGTCGCATGAACGGTTCTACATGCAGATTTTCAGATCTGCAGCCGCCATGGCCGCCAAAAACCCTAATCTGATGAATTTACTTGAACCGGAACAAAATTGACATCATCAGATTCACAAGGGTGATAAGAACGTGTTTTCGAGTTTTATTTTAACATAGAAACAACACACGTAACAAGATCTTAGCAAAACACGAAGAACACGAAGTGGGTTTAACGTCAAAGAACCTGAAATCGATCCAAAAATCAAGAGCTCGGGTTGCTAGTATGATTGTTAGATCATTCTAGCAGTAACCGGCTCTGATACCAATTGTGAAGTCGCTGGATTGGTAGACATCCGAGTGTGTTCTTGACGGAAGGAAACAAAACCAAAACCAAGAGACAAACAATAACACGAATTATAATAAAATGGTTTCATTGATAAAACCTAATGATTACAACCAAGAGACAGACAAGACATGATGAATAAATGAAAGAAAAGCAATAAAGTCCAAGTGGAAGGACTAAAAGTGTCCAAAAGGACAAATCTTTAAAAAGTTGGTGTAAAGGTGGGCATGGCCGCCCACCCTCACTTCACATCACCATTTTCTTCGGTTTTAGAGAGAGAGAGCAGAGGAACACTCGGCTGAAGAAAAGAAGATGAAGAGAAGTCAAATTCAAGGTATAATTCGTGGTTTTTAAGTGTTTATGACGGGTTTTATCCCGGTTACATGCTTATGTGCTTACGTGTTGTGTATGTGCTCGGGTGTGTGTGTGTTTAGTGTTGTTTTTAGTTGTTTGAACTCATTGCAAGTGGGTTAGAAAGGAAGAAACACCCAACTTGCATCAGGTGAGTTCTAGACCCTGGTTTTACTTGTTTTAAACTATCTTTGGGGCTGAAAATGTATTAAAATGATTTTTTAAGTTTATGTATGTTTACCCATATGTATGGTGCATGTTGGATGTTAATTCTTGAATGCTTAGAGGTTATTCCTGTTAGAATAGCCATGTTAAGCTTAGAATAGATGGGTTCGATGATTGGGTTTGAAAACATACTAGGAACATGCTACACAGAGGTCCATGTGCCTAGATAAGGCTCATGCACCTGAAAATGCCTTAGAAAGATTTAAGTGTAATCCATGCGCCTGAACAGTAGCCCATACGCCTAAGATTTCCTTAGAAATGTTTAAGGATATCCCATGCGCCTGAACAGTGGTCCATGCATCTGGAAATGTTAGTCGGACGACTAACTATAGGGTCATGCGCCCCAATAGTGCCCATGCGCCCAAGTGGCTCATGCGCCCAAGTGTTCATACACTCGAATAGTGCCCATGCGCCTAAATAGTTCATGCGCCTAAATGATAAAATGATTCAAGTGTTAGCTGATGCGCCTACATAGTGATGAAACGCCCAAACAGGGCTGATGCGCCCTAATAGTGCCAAAGCACCTAAGCACTTAGAAATTTTACAGAATTTTCTGGGAGTCTGTGCTTTTAGGGTTTTGACCAAGGTTGTCTGGGGCTTATTTATGATGATGTTTCATGCATGGTTATGATTGTTCCTTGTTATTATTATTGCTAATATTATTATTACTTATAGTATGTGACTTTACGTGGTATGTTATTATCATAACGTAAAATATATCGTAATAATAAAGAGAAAGAGCAATAAAGAAAAGAAGAGGAACATTAATGAAAATGTTAACAAGTCTTGCAAGCTTACACGAGGTACACGATCATGTTATCGTTAGCTCACCTCTGCTGCGGGTTAGCTACCCTATTATGCACACAGGGCCAATCAATTGAGATTGGCAAGACCTTTGTAGTGTGTCCTGGGTGATTGGGTCGGCCTTGTACACAGTACACAGAACCCTTTCGAGGGATATAGTTGACCCTTTTAAGGGATACAGTTGACCCTTTCGAGGGATATAGTTGACCCTTTCGAGGGATATATATGGCCTATCACCCATTTTCCATTGCACATATAGTTGGGGTATTGCTCATTGGTCCATACAAAAGTGAAAGATAAATATAAAAGTTACAGAACAGAAAAGGCATACAGTAAAGAGAACGAACAGTATCTGTTCATATAGTTAATGCGTGCTCGCATATACAGTACAGAGTTGTATTTTACAGAAAAGAGTATTTTCATATACAACATATAGAAGGTATTTTATTACTTTTAAAACTAGAACTCACTCAGCAACGCTAACTTTATACATTTTAACTTGGCAGATAGTTATTGCTGAGGATGGCACAGGGGTGAAGCTACTCGGCAGGGAAAGACTGACATCCATTCGTATTCTATGTTGCTGTTGTTTTGTAATGCATTAAAACAATTCTTTTGTATACAGTAAAATGATGATGTATTGCTTAACAACAGTGTTCTAAATGAAATGAATGGTTTTTGATAAATTATTTCCGCTGCTTAAGTTTGTATAATTATAATGTATAGTGTTTTAACTGCTGTGATTGGCCAACTGAGGTGCCCGGGAACGGGGCCTTACAAGTTGGTATCAGAGCCAAAGTTTAAGAGAATTGGTTAAATAAACTTTTAAAACCTAAACTTAAACTGAAAATGGGACAAATGGAGGGATGTCAGCCCGAGTAGCTACGTGCCATCAGGTACGTCTTTTCTTAATGTTAACCAGTATTATGTGCGCATGCTATTTGTTTATGTGCTCTTAGTAGATTTAGATATTGATTAAGTCAGGATAGGAGATGCTTGGGGTATGAAGAGTAAAGTAAGTGGCTAATCACAACTGGCCACTGTAATTAGAGACTTACTATACTTGACATAAACTGAGTGTTACCTTGAATGACCGCGTTAGTGTTTGAATCTTATAGTGTGCGTTTTGAGGATGGCTGCCGGTAGATCTTCAAAAGCCTCTCGGGGTGGAGGTCACGATGCTGTTCCGCGACCCAAGAGAGGGAGACCTAGAGTCAAGAAAGTGGTTCATGAAGAACCAGAGACCCCTCATCCGGAGGGTGGCAACGAGAGCACCAATCTGAGAGCCTCAGTAAAAGAGGCTGTGGTGGAAGAGGTTCACCAGATCATGCAGACGATTCTACCGTCTGTGGTGACTGAAGTGATCAAGGCAGTAAGGGAAGGGGGAAGAAAGGAAAGAAATAGGTCCTTGGGAGTACAGGAACAACCAGAGCCAGAAACAGTTCTCTCTGATGATGAGGAGGAGGAAGAAGAAGAGCTTGCGCCGGAAGCAACCCGAGGCTGTAACTATGGGGCGTTTATGAGATGCAAGCCCCCTACTTTCGATGGAAATGACACTGTTGTAGCTGCTCATCGGTGGGTGAGGGAAATGGAGGTTGTCCTCGATATCAGTGAGTGTCGTGAAGATCAGGAGGTGAAATTCGCTACCCACTCTTTTGTGGACTCGGCTTTGTGCTGGTGGGACAACATTGTCCAAGCCGAGGGTAGCAGGGCCATTGGGAGAATGAGATGGCCTGAACTAAAGAAGTTAGTAGTTGAGGAATTCTATCCTCACAGAGAGATGGACAATGTAGAAAGAGATTTCCTGCAGCTGGAGGTGGGAACGATGACACACCAGCAGTACACCACTAAATTTAATGAAATGGCGCGGCTGGTGCCCGATCAAGTGACACCACTGTCACGAAAGATTAAAAGATACATCCAGGGGCTGCCGGTGGATATCCATAGGCATATGATCGCCGCCCGACCGAGCACTTTCAGGTCAGCGGTTGATTTGGCTGGTAGATTATATGATGAGCGCGAGGTGGTGATGGCTGAGGTGAAGAAGACGAGTGGGGATGGAAGGAACAGGAATGGGAAGAGATTTGGACATGGTAGTTTTACTTCAAACGACAAGAAGGTGAAGGTGAACGACCGTGGAGTGTCGTCAAGATCAGGGCCGAGGAGGTATGACAAATGTGGAAGGGAGCATACTGGTGAGAGCAGGATGGGGATGAACGTATGCTTCAGGTGTGGTCAGCCTGGCCACATCGCTAGAGACTGTAAAAAGCCGAGGGCAGAGAGCTCTGGGGCAGAGAAGAAGAAGCCGGAGGAAGGAGGGCAGAGGGCAAGTGCTAGAGCTTACACTATGACCCGGGAGGAAGCCAGAGCTGATCCCGATGTTGTGTCAGGTATGTTTCTAGTAAACCAAACTTGTGCCTCTGTATTGTTTGATTCCGGCGCTAGTAGGAGTTTTATTTCCACTACTTTCTGTGCTAAGTTGCCTGTTAGTAGTAGAAAGGTCAGTACACCATTCCATGGGAAACTGCTATTGGTAAGTCCACTAGAATTACTAATGTGATAGAGGACTGTACCATAGAACTAGAAGGTCATAGGTTTGCTACTAGGTTACACGTGATACCCCTAGGTGGATTTGATGTAGTACTAGGGATGGACTAGTTAGCAACCTATGAAGCAAACATCGTGTGTTGCAAGAAGATGATCCGATTGACAATGCTTGACGGGAATAAGGTGACGGTTTATGGTGATCGCGTCATGACGATCCCGAAGGTGATTTTGATGGTGGTGGCAGGAAAGTGCATGAGGCGTGGATGTAGTGCCTACTTGGCCTACGTAAAGGATGTGGACGCGCCAACACCACAACTATCAGAAGTACCAGTGGTGTGCGACTTTCCGGTCGTATTCCCGGAAGACTTACCTGGCGTGCCACCGGATCGCGAGATTGAATTCCAAATTGATTTGATACCCGGTGCTCAACCCGTTGCCAAAGCACCGTATCGGTTAGCTCAGACAGAAATGAAAGAACTGATGGAGCAGTTGCAAGAGCTGCTCGATAAGGGGTTCATTAGACCGAGTATCTCTCCCTGGGGAGCTTCGATCCTGTTTGTGAAGAAGAAAGATGGTAGTATGAGGATGTGCATTGACTACCAAGAGCTGAACAAGTTGACGGTGAAGAACCGATACCCCCTACCAAGAATAGATGATCTGTTTGACCAGCTCCAAGGTTCCAATTGGTTTTCAAGGATAGATCTTCGATCTGGTTACCATCAGCTGAAGGTAAAGGAGCAGGATATCCCTAAAACAGCTTTTCCCACGCGCTACGGTCACTATGAATTCCTTGTTATGTCATTTGGTTTGACCAATGCGCCAGCTGCTTTTATTGACTTGATGAACTGAGTGTGTCGGCCGATGTTGGATAGATCAGTGATTGTGTTCATTGATGATATCCTGATCTACTCGAAGAGCAAAGAAGAGCATGCTGGACACATTTGGGAGGTGTTGGATACCTTAAGAAGGGAGAAGTTGTATGCCAAATTCTCCAAGTGCGCGTTCTGGTTACGCGAAGTCCAATTCGTAGGTCACGTGATAATCCTAAGGGGATTATGGTATACCCTGCTAAGGTGGAGGCTGTGATGCAATGGAAGTCTCCAAAGACGCCATCCGAGATTCGTAGTTTCTTGGGGTTGGCGGGGTATTATCGAATGTTCATTCAGGACTTTTCCAAGATCGCTTCTCCACTGACCAAGTTGTCCCGAAAGGATGTAAAGTTATATGGGGTCAAGCCCAAGAACAGGCGTTCAAGGAGTTAAAGGTGAGGTTGACTCAAGCTCCAGTCTTGTCATTACCCAAAGGAAGCGAGGATTTGGTGGTATATTCAGATGCTTCTTACTTGGGGTTGGGGTGTGTCTAATGCAGAGAGGGAAGGTTATAGCCAATGCATCCTGAAAGTTGAAAGTTCATGAGGTCAACTACCCTACTCATGACTTGGAGCTAGTAGCCATGGTCTTTGCACTAAAGATTTGGAGGCACTATCTATACGGGACGAAGTGCACTATTTTCACTGACCACAAGAGCTTGAAGTACTTCTTCGAGCAGAAGGATCTAAACATGAGGCAGAGACGATGATTGGAGCTTATAAAGGATTATGATTGCGAGATCCATTACTATCCGGGCAAAGCCAACGTGGTGGCTGATGCTCTTAGCCGAAAGGAGAGGCCCGAGCCGATTCGGGTGAAAGCATACCAACTGATCATGACCTTTAAGGTAATGAAGCAATTCAAGGAGTTTCAAGATAGGCATTAAAAGAGATCATCTAAACTCTAAAAGAATGCGAGGTCTAGTTGGGGAATTGGGTGAAAACACATTTGGTGTTAAAACTCGATTTGGACGGGTGTGGATTCCTCGTTTCGGGGATCTACGTGTGAGGATTTTGGATGAAGCTCACAAGACTCGATACTCCATTCATCCTGGTGCCACAAAGATGTATCAAGATATGAAGAAAGATTATTACTGGCCGGGTATGAAGCGTGACGTGGTGGAGTATGTGAGTAAGTGCCTTACTTGTTTGCAAGTGAAGGCCGAACATCAGAAGCCATATGGGAAGATCCAACCTTTGGATATACTGGAATGGAAGTGGGAGCACATCACCATGGATTTCATTACAAAGCTACCACGTACTCCGAAGGGGTACGATGCCATATGGGTGATTGTTGACCGTTTGACGAAGAGTGCTCACTTCCTACCGATCCGCGAGAGATATTCATCTGAGAGGTTGGCCGACCTGTTCATCAAGGAGATTGTAACTTGTCATGGTGTGCCGGTTTCCATGGTGTCTGATCGTGACACCCAGTTTACCTCTAAATTCTGGAAGAAATTCCATGATGCCATGGGGACGAAATTACATATTAGCACGACTTATCATCCCCAAACTGATAGTTAGTCAAAAAGGACCATTCAGACATTGGAAGACATGCTTCAGGAATGTGTGATTGATTTTGGGGGAAGTTGGGATGACCACTTACCGTTAGCTGAATTCTCGTACAACAATAGCTATCATGCCAGCATTAGTATGCCACCATACGAGATGCTATACGGTAGGAGATGCAGAACACCCATTTGTTGGGGTGATATTGGTTAGAAGAAATTGGGGGGCGTCAAGGTCATTGAGGCTACGACTGAGAAGCTTGAGAAGATTAAAGCCTTCATGAAGGCAGCTAAAGATAGGAAAAAGTCGTATGCCGATAGACGATGCAGACCGATCGAGTTCTAGGTGGGTGACCGGGTTATGTTGAAGGTCTCACCTTGGATGGGTATTATCCGATTCAGGAAGCGGGGCAAGTTGAGCCCAAGATATATAGACCCTTTCCGAATCATTGCTCGAGTAGGAGAGGTGGCCTATAGGTTGGAATTACCGGATGAGTTAAGTCGGATTCACCCGACATTCCATGTATCTCATCTGAGAAAGTTTTTAGCCGATGAAGACATGATTGTTCCACTTGAGGATATCGAAGTAGATGAAAGGCACAATTATATGGAGCAACCAGTGGCAATCATCGATCATAAAGAGAAGAGGTTGAGAAATAAAGTGGTTGCTCTTGTGCGTGTACAGTGGAAGCACAGAAGGGATCCGAGTCTACATAGGAGACTGAGGAGGAGATGAGGCAGCATTATCCTCGTCTGTTCGAGGAATAACAGGATTCGGGGATGAAACCTATATAAGGGGGGGGACTTGTAACACCCGGTTATTTAAAAAGACAATACATGATGAATAAATGAAAGAAAAGCAATAAAGTCCAAGTGGAAGGACTAAAAATGTCCAAAAGAACAAATCTTTGAAAAGTTGGTGTAAAGGTGGGCATGGCCGCCCACCCTCACTTCACATCACCATTTTCTTCGGTTTTAGAGAGAGAGCAGAGGAACTCTTGGCTGAAGAAAAAAAGAAGAAGAAGAGCAGTCGAGTTCAAGGTAAGAATTCAGGTTTTTAAGTGTTTATGACGGGTTTATCCCGGTTACATGCTTATGTGCTTACATATTGTGTATGTGCTCGGTGTGTGTGTGTTTGGTGTTGTTTTTAGGTGTTTGAACTCATTGCAAGTGGGTTAGAAAGGAAGAAACACCCAAGTTGCATCAGGTGAGTTCTAGACCCTGGTTTTTACTTGTTTTAAACTATCTTTGGGGCTGAAAATGTATTAAAACGATTTTCAAAGTTCATGTATGTTTACCCGTATGTATGTGTATGTTGGATGTTAATTCTTGAATGCTTATAGGTTATTCTGTTAAATAGCCATGTTAAGCTTAGAACAGATGGGTTCAATGATTGCGTTTGAAAAACATACTGGGAACATGCTACACAGGAGGTCCATGTGCCTAGATAATGCTCATGCGCCTGAAAATGCCTTAGAAAGATTTAAGTGTAATCCATGCGCCTGAACAGTAGCCTATACGCCTAAGATTTCCTTAGAAATGTTTAAGGATATCCCATGCGCCTGAACAGTGGTCCATGCATCTGGAAATGTTAGTCGGACGACTAACTGTAGGGTCATGCGCCCCAATAGTGCCCATGCGCCCAAGTGGCTCATGCGCCCAAGTGTTCATACACTCGAATAGTGCCCATGCGCCTAAATAGTTCATGCGCCTAAATGATAAAATGATTCAAGTGTTAGCTGATGCGCCTACATAGTGATGAAACGCCCAAACAGGGCTGATGCGCCCTAATAGTGCCAAAGCACCTAAGCACTTAGAAATTTTACAGAATTTTCTGGGAGTCTGTGCTTTTAGGGTTTTGACCGAGGGTTGTCTGGGGCTTATTTATGATGACGTTTCATGCATGGTTATGATTGTTCCTTATTATTATTATTGCTAATATTATTATTACTTATAGTATGTGACTTTACGTGGTATGTTTATTATCATAACGTAAAATATATCGTAATAATAAAGAGAAAGAGCAATAAAGAAAAGAAGAGGAACATTAATGAAAATGTTAACAAGTCTTGCAAGCTTACACGAGGTACACGATCATGTTATCGTTAGCTCACCTCTGCTGCGGGTTAGCTACCCTATTATGCACACAGGGCCAATCAATTGAGATTGGAAAGACCTTTGTAGTGTGTCCTGGGTGATTGGGTCGGCCTTGTACACAGTACACAAAACCCTTTCGAGGGATATAGTTGACCCTTTTAAGGGATACAGTTGACCCTTTCGGGGGATATAGTTGACCCTTTCGAGGGATATAGATGGCCTATCACGCATTTTCCATTGCACATATAGTTGGGGTATTGCTCATTGGTCCATACAGAAAGTGAAAGATAAATATAAAAGTTACAGAACAGAAAAGGCATACAGTAAAGAGAACGAACAGTATCTGTTCATATAGTTAATGCGTGCTCGCATATATAGTACAGAGTTGTATTTTACAGAAAAGAGTATTTTCATATACAACATATAGAAGGTATTTTATTACTTTTAAAACTAGAACTCACTCAGCAACGCTAACTTTATACATTTTAACTTGGCAGATAGTTATTGCTGAGGATGGCACGAGGGTGAAGCTACTCGGCAGGAAAAGACTGACATCCATTCGTATTCTATGTTGCTGTTGTTTTGTAATGCATTAAAACAATTCTTTTGTATACAGTAAAATGATGATGTATTGCTTAACAACAATGTTCAAAATGAAATGAATGGTTTTTGATAAATTATTTCCGCTGCTTAAGTTTGTATAATTATAATGTGTAGTGTTTTAACTGCTGTGATTGGCCAACTATGAGGTGCCCGGGAACGGGGCCTTACAACACTCCATAATCTCTCTACACAATGAAACTGGTATTTATAGGCCTCATCCCATATCAGATGTGACTGGGCCCATTCGTACGATTGGGCCATGCGTTTGGTTCAATCGTACGACTAGACCATACTTATGGTTCAGTCTTACGAATGGTCCAATCGCATCTCTCAGTCGCACGACTAGTCCATTAGCATGGCTCAGTAGTATAACTGATTCTCATTCGCATATGCCCCTACGAATGACCCAGTTTCATGTGTTTACAACATATCAAGTGTATTACATTAAGCCTAGACTATTCGACAAGTAAAGGACACACTATATATCACAATATATGCTCCAACAATTTTTTAAAGTATTTTAAAATTCAAAAATTACAAAAATTTAATTAATTAAAACCTTATACGGAAATTCCTTATTTTGGGTTATAAATTACCAATTAATTAAAACATTTATACGTGTACACACACACACACATATATATATATATAAACTTAGTTAATTAGCAATAGTTAAGATACTATTTATAAAACAAAAAGGTGAAAAAAGAGAAAAAAAAGTAAAGTAATATAAGAAAAAAACAAAATAAAACAAGAGATTAATAATATTTACATATTTTGTTCTTTAAACAGATTGAAACTAATTAAAAAAGTTAATTTCTATTAGTAAAAAGGACAAAAGATGAGATAAATTTTTAAATAAAGGACGCCTAATGTACTTATAAAAGTTTAAGGATAAAATTTGTAATTTACTCATTATTTAAAAAGACTTAAAATGATTAAGTTTTATAAAATTTAAATAAGGAGAGTTTATTTCGTAATTGTTTAAAAGTTGCTAAAACAAAAATCTGACCCTAGCCCCACACACCCATTCGGCCATAACCCATCCCAAACCCCCATTCCTTGAGTTTTTTTTGTCAAGATCAACATCTTCCATTCTAGTTTGGCATCAATTGATCATTACAACATTATAGCAAGTTCAATTCTTTACCTATTACGTGATTTAAGGTGACTTTCACAAGTTTTTTAATGGTTTTGGATTCAAGAACAATCCTAGTTCAATTGACATGGATAAAGTCAAAATTGATGTTGTTGGATAACGTTATGATGTTAGTTGTATTGTATTGATGCTTGTTTACATAGATTATACAAGAAATTCATGGAATCAACATGTTGTTCATATATTACTATAAGTAGAAAATTTTATGCATGAGATTTGGGAATTTGAAGAATTATTGATTTTTAACATTATTAGATGATTGCTATGAACTAGATTTGGTATAAAATTGATGAATTCATGATTAAATTGGGTGTTAGATCAGTTGTAGGGTGTTACTTTCCTACAAGGGAAACTTTATTGATATGAATCATTGGATATTGTAAAGTGGACATGTATGTGATGTTACGATCATGCTAGAATGTTTGTTGATATTCTCTAATGCGTTAGAATTCATTGATTGGGTCATTTGGATGTTTGGTGGGTTATTCGGGACATCTAGGCTATTGGAAATATTTTGCAAGTGATGAGTTTATATTATAAAATTGTGGAACCAAGTTTGGGGATTATAGTAGGTCATGGTTATGTATGTTAATTGGTATGAATTATGTTGGGAAATGTGATAAGGAATACCATACATGCTTGTGAATCTAAGGCCCGTACTTAGTAGGATTGGCAAGATTTAGGATGTGAAGTTGTGAGTGGCTTCACTTGGCATGTTGTGTGTGATTAAACTAAATATGTGATTTGTTACTTGAGATTTAATTATATTTATATTGAGCATGATGATTGGTTGAGATTAGCATGTGTTGTATGATAATAATATTTGTATGATGATCATGATAGAACTTAAGATTCATAATATGATACATAAATAGCTTGTATGATAATCATGGGTAATGAGTTACTATACTTGATCAAACAAGATTTCATCTAACATGTCACCAACGAGTCAACTAGGTCAAATGTGTCTTTGTTTTGACCCTTGGGTCAATGTGTTGTTGAGCACTTACGGTTGTTAAGATTTTCTGGTTACATCCACTAATGTAATCATGTGTTCTAGGTAACCTCTTTTCAAGGATTTTAGTATGAAGCACCAAACACACTATGAGTTTTAGTAGATATATTGAAGTTATGAGGCAGAGAAAGTGGTGGGTTAGTTTTGGCCCATGAAGAGAGCCCAAGTTGTAGGCCCATCTTGTTTTATTTAGTTAATAGAAGAATCAAAGGTGAGTAGTAGCAAGAAAGAGCAATTTAACATATAGAAAAAGGAGTTGAGTTGAGAGTAGACAAAAAGAGGGTTATTCTCATCATTTTTGACCTAGTTGTATAGATTCCTTGTTTCCTAAAGATTGAACAGTTGGCTCGTTGGGAAATTTGGAAAGCATCTTCACAACACCTAGGTGACCTTATCCAATGATGAAATTGTTCTTTTCATGTCCAAAAGTCAGGTTTTGAAGGTCGTATTCGTGAGTGTAGAATTTGGTGATATATTCTCTCTTTTGCCTTTGTTTGGTTCTATATGCTTGATGTTTATTGATTTGAAGTATATGATGTTTGTTTTATACCTTTAGTATATCTATAGAAGACTCTTTGTAAGGTTTAATATAAGGCTGATGCAATCCAAACATCCAAAGTCTCTCCTGCATGCATGTACAGGTGTATTGAAGTGGAATGCTTCTGAAGGTTTGCACCCAACATCAAAAAATATTCTAAGTGTGAAATCTTAAGAAGCCAAGACCAATATCTTTCGAAGCCAAACATGAAGTCTTCCGAAGCTTCAGAGACAGTCTTTCGAAGCCAACACTTGAAGACAGATTTCTTCTGAAGACCTTTGAACACATGCTTTATCTAGATGTACCTTTTCCATAAAGCTGGACCCCTTTCCGCTGCAACTCTGATAAGACACCAACTTTACATAAGTTGGTGAAATGTCTATGCTTTTGGCAACTGTACATTAAGGTCTTGAGTTTGTAACTTTCTACTTTATGTACTTTATATTTTCTGTAATATATTAGGATGTGAGCTATGGCATGTCATAGTCACTAGTCAAAAAAAATTTTGTTGTCTAGATCATGTATCCAACTGGGCTTCAAGTATGGTTGGCTATAGGTTGTAGTATATGTATCTCTAGTCCTTTGTATCTTATACCAATGCTTTGTAAACACTTGTAAGGAACTAGAGAGAAATATACATCAACCTTGAAAACCAACTACTTGTGTTGTTCTTGTTTTGTCTCTTGAATACTTGTGTTACTTAGCTCTCACAAACTGGTTTTCTAGTTCCCCATTTGATCTTTTAAGTGTTGTAAGCTTGTACCCTTCAATGGTCCTGCAATTGGTATCAGAGCATTCCAGGCTCTTGATATAAGATCTCGCCATCTTAAGATCCCTCACACATACAAAATACTTAACATCTCAAATGGCAGCTATTTCTAAAGCTGATATGGAAACTAGAACCATGACAAAGTCCCCACTGATCACTCTTGATGACTTTGACACTTGGTGCCAAAGAATGGAAGGCTTTATCAAGTCTCTAGACTCAAGAATGTAGGAGTTTGTTGTTATTAGACCTTACATACCAAGCACCTCCTCAACTGCTAGAGGTGGTATGATCCCCAAGGTGTGGCTGACTACTCAAATGAAGATAGAAATAGAGTAGAAACTGATCAAAAGGCCATGACAACCCTTCAGACTGCTCTTCCAAACTCTGTATACAGAGGTTTCAAGAAATGCAAAACAGCCAAGCAGCTGTGGGATGCATTGAAACTAATGTATGAGGGTTCCTCTGAAGCCAAGGATAACAAGAAGGATCTCTTGAAGCAGCAGTTTGAAAATTTCACCTTTAAAATAGGTGAGACCATGACTCAACAATACTTTAGGTATGTTGAGATTGTGGACACCCTAGTGGATGTGGAGTAGCTCTTGAAAATAAGGATATTGTAAGGAAGTTCATGTCCTCTCTTCCTAGGAAATGGACACACTATTGTGTTGTTATCAAGAGAACTAAGAACCTTAAGACTCTTACCTTGATAGAGTTGTATGGCATTCTCAATGGATACCAGATGGAGATGAACATGCAAGGTTCATCTGGCAACTCCAGCAATCAAATGGGTTCAACCCTTCATGTGGCTGAAAGGGATAGCATAGAACCATAACATTATCTCATATGCTACCCTAAAAACTCACAAAAGGGTCCTTTCATCATCTTCCAGGAGACACCAAGGGAGAACTATACTCAAGGAAGCCCATTCCAAGAGATAGGTTCTTCTCAAGCCTTTATGTTTTTTGATGAAAGTTGTGGTAAATTTCTCTTCACCCTTGAAGACGTAGACTGTATCTATCCAGATGATCTAGAGTATATGGAAATAGTCCAGCAAGTGGCTCTTCTCACTCATAGAGGCAAGAAGTTCTACAAGCGGACTGGAAGGAAGTTTCCCAGCAATACAGGCAGTGGAAAGTTTGGACTGGATAAGAGAAAAGTTAAATGTTACAAATATTACTTGATAGGCCATTTGCTAGGGAGTGCAAGGCACCAAGAACAAATAGTGGCCAAGCACAATCCAGACCAAACTACACTGATAAAGCCACCCAGAATGAGAAGCTAAAGCAGCAAGCTGCAGTTGCTGTTAAAGAAGGCTTTGATTGGAGCTTTCAGGTGAAAGGTGCATCTCCAACCAAGCTTTGATGGCTGATCATGATGAAGCCAAGGTATTGGAACATCTCTGTACTCCTGAATGTATTGCTAAAGTCAATAGATACAGGTCCTACAACTTAGAAATGAGATCTGATCTTAATTCCTTGAACATATTTTAAAATCTAATTTTAAAAAGGCTGAAAATGACTATAAGCTAAAAATAGAGGACTTAGACAAAACAATTTTAGTTCTAAAACATGAGCATACCAATTATAGGACTCATATCAAGGATCTCATAACTAAGTTGACTAAATGCCAGGCTGAGCTTGTGATCAGCAAAGCCAGGGCAGAAAAATGTGTTCTTGAAGAAGAGACCTTCAAAAACATGATATCCTCATCCCTGTATGCCAGTGTGTTATCAGAATAAGCAGGGAGTAGGATCTAGTGAGATAGCTCCTCCACACACAATCTTGTCTGTAAGATCACCTAGATGTGGAACTTGTGAAGATGAGCTTCCACTCATAGACCTCTTGACTGAAGAGGATGAAGAAGTGATGGTGAAGAATTCCTCTGAGAAGAGTGAAGAGGAGGATTTTAAGAAGTGTCACTATCCTTCCAAGGAGAGCAACAAGACTATGATGACCAAAGGAAGAACTTGATCAGAAAGAGCAAGAGAAAAGCTAAGAGGGCTCAAGAGATCAAGGCCACTTTTGACTCTAAGCAAAAACAAGTTTTTATCTCTGCAGGGTTTGAAGTGATTAAGACTGAAGACATCAACCTAAACTCCTCTACCAAGAGTTCTGGTTCATGTTAAAATCATCTTAGCATCAAGAAGAAGGCTGATCTGTTATGTACCATTGCTACACAGCCTGAACCATCCAACTCCAAGAACAGTTCTGTAAGGATTCCTTAAGTCTGATGCAACCAAAACATCCAAAGTGTCTCAGCAACATGCACTAAGTACTGAAGTGAAGAATGCTTCGGAAGTTTTACACAATACATTAGAAACACATTCTATGTGTAAAATCTTCCGAAGTCAAGACCAATATCTTCCGAAGCCAAACATGAAGTCTTCCGAAGCTTCAAGAGACAAAGTCTTCCGAAGCTTTCCCTATGAAGACAGATTTCTTCCGAAGACTTTTAGTACACATGCTTTATCTGATGTACTGTTCCATAAAGCACCTTTTCCGCTGCGTCTCTGATAAGTCACCAACTTACAAGAGTTGGTGAAAAGGTCCATGCTTTTGGTAACTGTACATTGAGGTCTTGGGTCTGAAACTTTCCACTTTATGTACTTTATCCTTTTAGTAATGTATAAGGATGTGAGCTATGGCATGTCATAGTCACAAGGTCAAAAGGCAGATATGCCTTTTGATTCTACAATTGATTTTGTTAGTGTCTAGTCAATTGTATCCAGCTGGCTTTCATAGTATAGCCGGTTGTAGGTTGTAGTATAAGTATTTTCAAGTTTCTTGTATCTTCAATATACTTTGTAACACTTGTAAAAGAACTTGAGAAGCAATATACTGCATCCTTGAAAACCATATTCTCCTGTTCTGTCTCTTGCTTTACTTGTGTTCTTTGTATCACTTTTGGTTAACCCAGTTTACTGTTTGATTAGAGTTTAGATAATCTCCTCATTGTGTTGTTGTGTTGTAATTGTGCTCAAACCCTTAAACGATCCTGCAATTGGTATCAGAGCTTTCAGGCTCTTGATATAAGATCTAACCATCTTAATATCCCTTACACACACAAAAACTAAACTCTTCAAATGGCTTCCATCTCAAAGACTGATATGGAGACTGGAACCATGAACAAATCCCCACTGATCACTCTTGATGATTTTGACACCTGGTGCATGAGGATGGAAGGCTTCATCAGGTCTCTTGACTCAAGAATGTGGGAATCTGTTGAAAATGGACCTTTCATACCCAGCACCCCCTCTGCTACTGGTGCTGGTATGATTCCTAAAGATATGGCCAACTACTCAGATGAAGATAGAAAAAGAGTAGAGATTGACAGGAAGGCCATGACTGCTCTTCAGACTGCTCTCCCAAACTCTGTATACAGAGGTTTTAAGAAGTGCAAAACAGCTAAACAGCTGTGGGATGCACTGAAGCTGATGTATGAAGGCTCCTCTGAAGCCAAGGAGAACAAGAAAGATCTTCTGAAGCAGCAGTTTGAAAATTTCACCTTTAAGCAGGTGAAACCATGACCCAACAATACTTCAGGTATGTTGAGATTGTGGATACCCTAGTGGATGGAGGAGTTCCTCTTGAGAACAGAGACATTGTAAGGAAGTTCATGTCCTCACTACCTAGGCAATGGACACACTATTGTGTGGTGATCAAGAGGACTGAGAACCTTAAAACTCTTACTCTGATAGAGTATATGGATTCTCAGTGGATACCAGATGGAGATGAACATACAAGGTTCATCTGGCAACTCCACAATCAAATGGGTTCAACCCTTCATGTGGTTGAAAGGGACAGCATAGAACCCAACATCATCTCATATGCTACCCTGACAACTCACAAAAGGGTCCTTTCATCACCTTCCCGGAGACACCAAGGGAAAACTTTACTCAAGGAAGTCCATTCCAAGAGACAAGTTCTTCTCAAGCCTTTGTGTCTACTAATGAAAGCTGTGGAAATTATCTCTTCACTCTTGAAGACCTGGACTGTATTCATCCAGATGACTTGGAATACATGGAGATAGTTCAGCAGATGGCTCTCCTCACTCATAGAGCCAAGAAGTTCTACAAGAGAACAGGAAGAAGATTTCCAGCAAATGCTACCAGTGGAAAGTTTGGGCTGGATAAAAGCAAAGTTAAGTGTTACAACTGTAACCTTATGGGTCACTTTGCTAGGGAGTGTAAGGCACCTAAAGCAAATGGGGGCCAAACACCACCCAGACCAAACTACACTGACAAAGCTCCTCAGTCTGAGAAGCTAGGCAACATGCTGCTGTTGCTATTGAAGAAGGAGGCTTTGACTGGAGTTTTCAGGTGGAAGATGCTTCTCCAAACCAAGCACTGATGGCTAACCATGATGAAGCCAAGGTATTGGAACATCTCTGTACTCCTGAATGCATTGCTAAAGTGAATAGATACAGGTCCTACAACTTAGAGATGAGATCCGATCTTGAGTCATTAACATATTAAAATCTGATTTTAGAAAGTCTGAAAATGATTACAAGTTAAAAATAGAAGATTTGGAGAAAACCATTTCAGTACTAAACATGAACATACAGATTTTAGAACTCAGATCCAAGATCTCATAACTAAATTGACTGAGTGCCAGGCTGAGCTTGTGATCAGCAAAGCCAAGGCAGAGAAAAGTGTTCTTGAAGAAGAGACCTTCAAAAACATGATATCCTCATCCCTGCATAACAAAGTGTGCTATCAAAATAGACAGGGACTAGGATCAAATGAGATAGCTCCTCCACACACAATCTTGTCTATAAGATATCCTAGGTGTGGAACTTGTGAAGATGAGCTTCCTCTCATAGATCCTATAAGTGAGGATGATGAAGAAGTGATAGTGAAGAATTCCTCTGAGAAGAGTGAAGAAGAGGATTCTTCCAAGGGCCACTATCCTTCTGAGGAGAAGAATCATCTGTGATGACCAAGTCCAAAAGAAAGAACTTGATCAGGAAGAGCAAAAGGAAAGCAAAGAAGGCTCAAGAAATCAAGGCTACTTTTGATGCTAAGCAGAAACAAGTTTTTATCTCTGCAGGTTTCAAAGTAGTAAGGACTGAAGACATCAACCAAGACTCCTCATCTAAGAGTCCTGGTTCATGTTCAAATCATCTCAGAGTAAAGAAGAAGACTGGGCTGCTGTGTATCACTGCTACACAGCCTGGACCATCAAACTCCAAGAACAACTGTCTCAGCATCTACCAAGATGAAAGTGGAGAAGGGATGTGACCAAAGCCAGTCTTGCTCTCAAAAGGAGACTCTTTTGAAGAAGAAAATGTTATGTGTCATGTGTGAAATACTTCTCACATTGCTAAGGATTGCCCATACAATCCTAGAGTACCATCCACATGACCAATACAAAGACTTCAAAGAATCTCAAGAAGTCTCAAGCTTCGGAAGGAAAGTCTGTTTCCTTCGGAAGCTCCAAATCAAAGAAGAAGGTAAATGGAAAATTACCTTTGGAAGTAAAATTGGTCTCGGAAGAAAGGAGTTCTTCCGAAGCACTGAAGTCTGCTGCAGTGACTGCAGAATCTTCCGAAGGTTCAGTCATCAAAACCTGTGAAGTTCCAAAAGCTTCAAGGTTTTGAGGGTCAAGTCCAAGAGTCCAAAGGTGGTGTGGAAGTCTAAAAAAGACCAAATGACTGAAATTTCTCCATCAACAATAGCTAAGATCCTCACAGTACAACCATAGGATCTATTACTGTTGTATTACCTTCTATTACACTTACTGAGCCCAACAAGTACGGCTTGGGTTTCCAAATGTAACTAATCATTTTCTTTGTGCAGGAACAGCTCAAGACAAACGGAAACGTCTGGATAATTGACAGTGGCTGTTCCAGGCACATGACAGGCAATAGGTCTCTACTCCATAATTTTGAGAGAATTGATGGAGGACCAGTTGCTTTTGGAGGAGATGAAGGTGGTTACATTTCTGGAAGGGGCAAGGTCATAAATGGTAAGCTCAACATTGAAAAGGTAAACTTTGTTAAGGAGCTTGGGTACAATCTTCTGAGTGTATCCCAATTTTGTGATCAAAGACATAAATGCTCTTTACTGAGCATGAGTGTATTGTTCTCAAGCCTGGTGTGGTCATTCCTCATGAGCACATCCTGCTCAGAGCCCCTAGGAAAGGGAACATGTACAAGATGGATTTGCAAGAAACATCTCCCTCTGGAGAAGTTTCATGCTTTCTATCTAAAGCCATAGTGATGAGTCTTTCCTATGGCATAAAAGAATGTGCCATGTAAACTTTAAAAACATGAATAAATTGATTAGCATGATCTGGTAACTGGAATGCCAAAGAAAGAGTTGACAAGTGATGATCATTGTTTGCATGCCTGAAAGGGAAGCAACATAAGGCATCCCATAAGCCTAAGGAATGAACTCCATCACTACACCCTACACTTGTTACATATGGATCTCTTTGGCCCCACCAGTGTAATGAGTTTAGGAAGGACCTTATACTGTCTAGTGATCACAGATGATTTTACAAGATTCACTTGGGTCTTCTTCCTTGGAACTAAAGATGAGACTCCTGAGATTCTAAAGAATTTCATCTTAAAGATTAAGAATCAATGTGATCACAAGGTCAAACCATAAGATGTGATCAAGGAACTGAATTCAAGAACCAAATTCTTGATACATTTTGTGATGAAAAGGGTATTACAAGACAATACAGTGCTCCCAGGACTCCTCAGCAAAACGGAGTTGCTGGAGGAGAAACAGGACACTTATTGAAGCTGCAAGAACTATGTTGTCTGACTCTAAACTGCCTATCACCTTCTGGGCAGAGGCAGTTAATACTGCTTGCTATGTGCAAAATAGAGTTTTAGTAGTTAAGACACATGGTAAGACTCCTTATGAACTTTGGCACAAGAGGAAACCTTTCATTGGTTTTCTCAGGTCATTTGGATGTCCCTGCACCATCTTGAATACCAAAGATCAAGTTGCCAAGTTTGCTGAGAAATCAGACGATGGACACTTCATTGGATACTCTTCCCAAGCTAAAGCTTATAGAGTATACAATCTCAGAACTAGAATTATTGAGGAGTCAGCCAATGTGACTTTCAATGAGCACACACCCAGTGTGGCTGGTTCTGGTCCGATTGGCTATTTGATCTTGATTTAGTTACCAACTGTTTTAATAAATCTTGTGAGCATGTTTCAGGATCTACAGAAAATTTAAATACAGGTGATCCTGATCCAAGATTTGAGCTAGGAAGACCTTCAACACACACACCTTCAGCTCCAGTTGAAACTACTTCAGTAAATGAGGTTTCTATCAGCACAACAATGACAATCCAGCTGATACATCTGGCATGCCTTCAAATTCCAGCTCAGAGGCTTCTCAACCAGATAAAGACACCTCAATTGCAGAAGACAACAATGGTGATGGTGATAGTGATCAAGAATTTCTTGATGCTAATAACCATACCATAGATGACAACATCAATGATGTCACACACTCATTGGATCAAGTTAATCTTGATAAGTGTGATAATGTGGAGGATCAATCTTCAAGACCAGATCTAAATTTCTCAAATTTGGATCTATCTCAGCAACTTGCTGTGATCCCTCAGCTAAGGATCCATAAGTCTCATCCTACCACAAACATCATTGGAGATGTTCCTCCGGGGTAAAGACAAGAGGGCAAACCCATGAAGAAAATGTTTGTCTTCACTCTTGTTTTCTATCCCAGTTAGAGCCAAACAAAGTTGAGGAGGCTCTAAAGGATGGAAGTTGGGTTGAAGCTATGCAACAAGAGCTGCTTCAATTCAAAAGGCAGAAAGTTTGGAACCTTTGTCCTCTTCCTGATGGGAAGACTACCATTGGAACCAAATGGGTTTTTAGGAATAAGAAGGATGATAGAGAAATCATCATCAAGAACAAGGCAAGACTAGTTGTTCAAGGATACACACAAGAAGAAGGGATTGATTACACTGATGTCTTTGCTCCTGTAGCAAGACTAGAAGCTGTTAGGATATTCCTGGCATTTGCTGCATCTAAGAATTTCAAAGTCTATCAACTTGATGTAAGTGTGCTTTCTTATATGGAGTGATTATGAGAAAGTTTATGTCAAACAACCACCTGGTTTTGTAGATCCTGATCATCCTGATTATGTCTGCAAGCTTGACAAAGCTCTTTATGGGCTGCATCAGGCACCCAGGAAGTGGTATGAGATACTGTCTGAGTATCTCTGTAAACATGATACAGGATAGGTACTATAGATGGAACTCTCTTCATCAAAGGACAAGGAAAAGACATTCTGCTAGTTCAAGTATATGTGGATGACATCATCTTTGGTTCAACCAATTCAAAGCTCTGCAAAGACTTTGAAAAGCTGATGAAAGACAGATTTGAAATGAGTTCAATGGGAGAACTCAACTTCTTTCTGGGAATTCAAGTGAAGCAGGTTGAAGATGGCATCTTCATAAGTCAGTCAAAGTATGTTCAAGATATACTCAAGAAATTCAACATGACTGATTGTAAGATTGCTAAGACACCCATAGCCAGAAACACACTCCTCTTGGTCCAGATCTTGAGGGGGAGTATGTAGATGAGCACTTATACAGGGCTATGATTGGGTCTCTTTATATCTTACAGCTAGCAGGCCTGATATCATGTTTGCTACATGTATTGTGCAAGATATCAAGCAAACCCTAAGATGTCTCACTTAATCACTGTGAAAAGGATTTTAAGATACCTCAAAGGTGCTTCAACACTTGGTCTATGGTATCCAAAGAATCCTAATTTCAATCTGTATGCCTATACAGACAGTGATTATGGTGGTTGCAACATGACTGCAAAGTCTACATCTGGGGGATGTCAATTCCTTGGTGGAAGGGTTGTCTCATGGCAATGCAAGAAACAATCATGTGTGTCTGCATCAACTGCTGAGGCTGAATACATGCTGCTGCTGCAAGCTGTTATGCTCAAGTGCTTTGGATTCAAAATCAGATGCTAGACTATGGATTTAACTTCAAAGAGACTCCTATCCACATAGACAGACAACATAGTGCTATCTCTATCACTAAGAACCCTGTGCAGCACTCAAGGACCAAACACAACATCAGGTATCATTTAATAAGAGATAACTATGAAAAGGGATTAATTAAACTAGTCAAAGTTCACACAGATGAACAATATGCTGCTGATCTGTTCACAAAAGCTGTTTGATGAACAGATTTAAGTATCTGATATCAGCTATTGGGATGATTAACTTTGAGTAGACTTTTTCTTAAAACTAATTCTAATTATTTCTTCTTAAAAAAATATGTTGTCCTAAGTTGTCTAGTTCATCACTTTCATAAGCTCATAGTTTCTTTGAATGTAAACTCTTTTTGAAGACTTTCCTTAGATTCTTGAAAAATTTTCAGATACTTCGGAAGATAACGTTTTAACTTCGGAAGAAAAATATGTCTTCAAAATAAATGACTGTCTAAGAGATTTTACCTTCGGAAGAAGTAAAATTTATCTTCCAAAGCTTAAAATTCTTAACTTAGACACTTATTCATTTTTAGGACTTTTTCCTTCCGAAGCAAATTACCTTCGGAAGCTTTGTTCATTCTCTTATACAAAGCATCCAAGAGTTTATTTCTCTTACGAAGCATAAATCTTCAAGACTCTCAGGAAAATTCTTCCGAAGCCATTTTAGCTTCGGAAGCTTTTTCAATCAAAACTTCCGAAGACAAATTACCTTCGGAAGCTTTTCAAATTCCAAGAAAACTACTTTTTGAGCAAAAAGGTAAACTACTTTTTTCAGGGTGGGACCGACATACGGATTTCAAAGTTTATCCTCTTTCACTAAACTTTATCTGAAATCCTTCTCTCTCATATAAACCCAACGGTTTCCCCCTCTTATCATCTGCTTTTCTTCCAAACCTAAAACCCAAAGCTTTCTCTCTGAAATTTATTTCCCATTTTTTCTCTTCGTCTCTGAGCTACCTCACAATGGCTGACCTTGCTCATAGAAATGATCCTAACTTTTCCATGCAGCTACACAGACAACACAATCAGGTTGCTCTGTTATGCTCTGACAAAGATCCTCATTTCTCAGAGGTTTGCCGTTTCTTGTCTTTGTCTCACTACTTCACCTCCCTAACCATTGATCCTCCTCTATATGAGGATCACTTGCTTGAATTCTGGAAGACCTGCCAAGAGGTCATTATGGATGGGGAGAAGGCACTGTCTGCCACAGTGCAGGGAGAACAATCTTCATCACTTCGGCCATCATCAACCGACATCTTCAGCTGGATGATGAAGAAGGTGAAGTGTTCTTCCCAAGGAAGCGGTTAATCATTCCTTCGAGCAGATGGGCTATGAAGGAGATTTCTCTGTAAAGACCTTCAGAAAGGGAAGGTCTCATCCCAGTGGAAACCTGCTCCATGTGGTTATCCACAGCTTATCAAACAAGCATGGTGGATGGGACCAGATTCCTGAGGATCTCTCCTTTATAGTTCATGGAATGATTCAGGGGGTCAAGTTCAGGTATTCACAATTTGTTTATACTAATTTACTTGCAAACTTAGACTCCTTAGAATACTACATGTTTCCTAGATATGTTCAACACATTCTCAAGCGTGAACTGGGCTCACAGTTGAGGGAAAAAGTAATATTCTTAAATTGGGACAGATAAAGCCCGGCATCTTTAAAATTATTAAGAAGCCAACTGTAGGCTTCTCAGGGGTAGAAACAGCCCTAGTCCCAAAAATGTTAGAGCTCATTGCTCAAGGTGACAACCTAGCAGTCCAAGCTAGTGTTGAACCCACACCTACTGCTCTCCAACCCTCTACGCAACCTCAAATGTCCATCACTTACCAAAGAAAATACAAATGAACCCCTGCTCAGACTATTCAGTCTGTGGAGGCCCCCATATACTCACCAATACAGGAAGAAGTGGATACTGGAGCTCCCACTTCTCCTGAGGAGCAGACCACTCCCATTGTTTCAAGAATCAGTGATGAGGTTCCTCATGCTCACACTGATGAGCTCACTAGCCCAACAGCCTTAAGCCTTCACTCTGAGTCTCAACACTCAAGTGAACAACCTTCAGGGGACAGCTACCATCCCCAGCCTTTGGATCTCAACCAACCAATTCCCAACCTATCCTTCTATACTGATGAAGACTTAGGTTTTGGTGTGTACCATGAGTCTCTCTTCTCATCCCCTACTCAAAGAGAGACGAGTACCTCTGACTCTCCTCAGTCTGTCCCACATCAGTCACCTATTACTGAGGTGGACACTTCTGAACTAGTTCTGGATGTCCATATGGAAGAGGCTCTCACTTTTGAAAGTGATTACATCATTCAGACCAACCATGGCAACTCTGCCCCCTGGCATCTCAACTGAGGCTGCCAGTGAGCAGAGGAAAACCAGCAGCCAAGAACTCAAGCTGGTGGTGAGCGAGAGGACTTTGGTCCAATCATCTCATCCCCCAGTGATTCTTCTGATGAAGATGAGGAGAACTTGAGACTAAAGGTGTAGAATTGTCAAAAACATGCACCTATTTAGTCTCTAAGGTCAGCCACTTGGAATCTCAGGTGACTACCTTACAAAACAGGGTCAATGATCAGCAACTTCAGATTTCATATCTAAAAGAAAAACTAGCTGGGAGACCTTTAAGGAGAGCTCAACCAGGAACACAAGAACCTGTGAAGTGATTGACTTATCCTCCAGCTCACCTATGCAAGTGGGTGATGCTACCAAAAAGGGGGAGAAAGTTATTACAACCACAGAACCTGGGAGTTCTTCAAAGAGAATGGACATAGAGGACTCACCATCCTCACTTGATGTTGTGCATTCTCAGCAACTTCCTCAAGTTCACATTAATGTGGACTCTATAGACTCAATCATCAGGAGTCTCTTTGAGGAAGGTATACCAAGGGCTGTCTCATCTCCACCACAAGGAACTGGCAACTACATCATAAGGTGGAGTATGATGAGGACAGAAGCCCTTATACTTCACAGAGTTCAAGGCCAACAAGAAGTCTTTCAGTTCCAAAGCCTGAGCTTCTATGAAAGACTGGATTTAGTCAACATGCCACTTGTCAATCCAAGCAAATCTAGACAAGCTGACAGGCTAGCTCAAAGAATCCAAGACAGGATCCTTGTAGAGTTCTCTCTAAGAAGGAGACTTAGGCAATCAGGCAATGTCATCGGTCACTGGATGTTGAGGTGGACCCTAAGATTAGTTTCATAGGGGAAACCTTGGTTGAAGGCCCAGTGGCAGAACCTGAGACCCTTGTCTCACCATCAACAACTGCTGCTGCAGGGTCCAAACTCCATCTGAGACACCTGCTGGTGAAGGTGTTTCTCAGCCTCTCTTGGCCAGAGCATGGAAGCTACACCAAGCAATGAAGGCAAGCCTCAATCCACCCTGAGTCACAAAGGTCTGTTGGTGACAAAAGGAAAAGGATAATGACTCCTGAGGAAATTGAGGAGGAAGAGAGAGAGAGGAAAAGGAGGCTAAGGGGAGAAAGTTCTTCTGGGTCATCTAAATTCATGCAAGCTGCAATCAGGTTGCCCCCAGACCAAATACTAAAGATGATGAGTTAAGGGCAATTAGGATTACCTATTTACAGACCAGGAACTATGATGTTGATGAAATCATCTCCCTCCCCTTAGAAGAGTTGAATGAACTGGCTGACATGGAAGTGTCAAGAGAGATAAAGGAGAAAGAGATGCAGGTTACTTCTCCAATTCAAAGAGGAGAAGAGACAAAAAAGACTTTACAAGCATACTCCCACTCTCTCTCCAGTTCAAGAAAGTCCTGCACAGGAAGATGTGGCTCCACAAGAACCTTAGGTAGATAAAGAAGAGGATAGAATCAAAATGATAAACTACCTGAGTGCCACAGGCTTCTATCAGGCAAATGCACTTCTTCCCCTGTCCTATGACTTCATTGAGTTCGAGTACTTAAAACAACTTGAGCTTGAGCTAGTCAAAGAAAGAAAAACAACCAAAAGGAAGCTAAGGGAAGAAGCTGCAAAGTCAAGAGCCATCACTCAAAAGAATGCAAAGAAGTCGGCTGACAGACAAAGAATGATGAGCTTCTTGAAGTCCTATGGATTCTCCGGAAGGAGACTTGGTCCCATGTCTCTATCTACAATGGATGAGCATATAAGGGTGATCAAGCAGAAGATTAAAAGTGGTGATTGATTGATTTGCACTCTCTTCCAAGTCAAGTCCCACCTGAAGTGGAGGTCAAGTTTGAACAACCAGAGACACCTGAACCAGAACCTCCAGCTGAGCCTCGGCAAACTTCATCTTCTGATCCAAGAAAGGGTCAAACTCCCTCTTCTTCTAAACTTGTGAGGGAGGAACACCCAACTGAGAAAGACACTGATGATCAACATGGTGCTGCAGACCAGTCTTCTCAGTTAAAGACATTAAAGAGGAAGAAGAAAATGGCTTCTAAACCAAAGACTAAAAAGAAGAAGCTAAAGTCATCTACCTCTACACCCCAGGCTGAATCAGATCAACCTGAGGAAGTGCATGATGAGGCAACCCAATCAACTCCTATGCAAGTGGCTCCTCTAGCAACTGAGACACCTATCTTGTCCTGGACTTATTCTACCAATCCAGAAAGATGGCATGTTGTCAGAGATCAAGGTGTTGAGAATGTCTACTCCTGGCAAGACATAATCAACTTACCTCTGCATGATCTCTTTGAAATGAGAAGATACTATGAGAGTCTTGATGATCCTGACCACCAAATGAAGAAACGAATGGTCTTGATTGTACTGAAGACTACCAACATCTGAATATCTTCTAAGTGTTTTGGTAGCATCAGCCTAGGGGGAGTTTGTAAGGATTCCTTAAGTCTGATGCAACCCAAAACATCCAAAGTGTCTCAGCAACATGCACTAAGTACTGAAGTGAAGAATGCTTCGGAAGTTTTACACAATACATTAGAAAACATTCTAAGTGTAAAATCTTCCGAGTCAAGACCAATATCTTCCGAAGCCAAACATGAAGTCTTCCGAAGCTTCAAGAGACAAAGTCTTCCGAAGCTTTACCCTATGAAGACAGATTTCTTCCGAAGACTTTTAGTACACATGCTTTATCTGATGTACTGTTCCATAAAGCACCTTTTCCGCTGCGTCTCTGATAAGTCACCAACTTACAAGAGTTGGTGAAAAGGTCCATGCTTTTGGTAACTGTACATTGAGGTCTTGAGTCTGAAACTTTCCACTTTATGTACTTTACTTTTAGTAATGTATAAGGATGTGAGCTATGGCATGTCATAGTCACAAGGTCAAAAGGCAGATATGCCTTTTGATTCTACAATTGATTTTGTTAGTGTCTAGTCAATTGTATCCAGCTGGATTTCATAGTATAGCCGGCTGTAGGTTGTAGTATAAGTATTTCAAGTTTCTTGTATCTTCAATATACTTTGTAACACTTGTAAAAGAACTTGAGAAAGCAATATACTGCATCCTTGAAAACCATATTCTCCTGTTCTGTCTCTTGCTTTAATTGTGTTCTTTGTATCACTTTTGGTTAACCCAGTTTACTGTTTGATTAGAGTTTAGATAATCTCCTCATTGTATTGTTGTGTTGTAACTGTGCTCAAACCCTTAAACGATCCTGCAAGTTCACAGCCCAAAAGAACTGTCTCAGCATCTACAAAGATGAAGGTGGAGAAGGAATGTGATCAAAGTCAGTTTTGTTCTCAGAAGAAGGCTCTTAGGAAGAAGATGGAATATGTTATGTGTGAGAGTACTTCTCACCTTGCTAAGGATTGTCCATACAATCCAAGAGGTACTCTTCATGTGACCAATAAAGAAACTTCCAAGAGCTCCAAGAAAAATTTAGCCTCGGAAGGAAAATCTGTTTCTTTTGGAAACTCTAAAATGAAAAGGAAGGCAAGTGGAAAATTGCCTTTGGAAGGAAATTTGGTCTCGGAAGAAAAGAATACTTCCGAAGCACTCAAGTTTGCTACAGTGTTAGCAGGATCTTTCGAAGGTCCAGTTATCAAAACTTCTAAAGTCTCAAAAGCTTTCGAAGTATTAAAGGTCAAGTCCAAACTTCCAAAGATGGTGTGGAAGTCAAAGAAAGACCAAGTGACTGAAAGTTCTCCATCAACAACAACAAAAGATCCTCAAATCACAACTATAGATCAATTACTTTTTCATTACCTTCTACTTCTTTTGATGAGCCCACGACCAATAAGGCTTGGGTTTCCAAATGTAACTAATCATTTTCCTTATGCAGGAACAACTCAAGATAAACAAGAATGTCTGGATCATTGATAGTGGCTGTTCTAGGAACATGACAGGCAATAGGTTACTACTCTAGAATTTTGAAAGAATTAATAGAGGGCTAGTTGCTTTTGGAGGAGATGAAGGTGGTTACATTTCTGGAAGGGGCAAGGTCACAAATGGTAAGCTCAACATTGAGAATGTAAACTTTGTCAAGGAGCTTGGGTACAATCTTCTGAGTGTATCCTAATCTTGTGATCAGAGTCATAACATTATCTTTACTGAGCATGAGTGCATTGTTTTCAAGCCCAGGGTGGTCATTCCTCATGAACATATCTTGCTCAGAGCCCCCAGAAAAGGGAATATGTACAAGATGGATTTACAAGAAACATCTCCCTCAAGAGAAGTTTAATCCTTTCTATCTAAAGCTAATAGTGATGAGTTTTTCTTATGGCATAAAAAATATGCCATGTAAACTTTGAGAACATGAATAAATTGATTAGAAATGATTTGGTAACTGGAATGCCAAAGAAAGAGTTTACTAGTAATGATCACTGTGTTGCATGCCTTACAAGGAAGTAACACAAAATATCTCACAAGCCTAAGGAAGAAACTCCATCACTACTCCCCTACACTTGTTACATATGGATTTCTTTGGCTCCACTAGTGTAGTGAGTCTAGGAAGGACCTCTTATTGTTTGGTGATCACATATGACTTTACAAGATTCACCTGGGTCTTTTTCCTTAAAACTAAGGATAAGACCCCAGAGATTCTGAAGAATTTTATCTTAAAGATTGAGAATCAATGTAATCACAAAGTCAAAACCATAAGATGTGATCAAAGAACTGAATTTAAGAACCAAATCCTTGATACATTTTATGATGAGAAGGGTATTGCAAGAAAATACAGTGCTCCCAGAACTCTATAGCAAAATGGTGTTGTTGAGAGGAGAAACAGGACACTAATTGAAGCTAGAAGAACCATGTTGTCTGACTCTAAGCTGCCTATCACCTTCTGGGCAGAGGCATTCAACACTACCTGTTATGTGTAAAATTGAGTTTTAGCGGTTAAGACTCATGGCAAGACTCCTTATGAACTTTGGCACAAGAGGAAACTTTCATTGGTTTACTCAGGTCATTTGGATGTCCTTGCACCATCTTGAATACCAATATCAAATTGTCAAATTTGCTGAGAAATCAGATGATAGACACTTCATTGGATACTCTTCTCAAGCTAAGGCTTATATAATATACAATCAAAGAACTAGAATTGTTAAGGAGTCAGCCAATATGACTTTCAATGAACACACACCCAGTGTGGCTGGTTCTGGTTCTAATTGGCTATTTAATCTTGATTTAGTTACCAACTGTTTTAACAAATCTTGTGAGAATGTTTCAGGATCTACAAATATCTTATCCCAAGTGATCCTGATCCAAGATTTGAGCTTAGAAGACCTTCATGTTACACATCTTCAGCTCCAGTTATACATCTAAGATGCCTTCAAATTCCAGCTTAGAGGCTCAACAACTAGATAAAGAAACTTCAAATGAAGAAGACAATGGGGATGGTGATATTGATCAAGAATTCTTGATGCTGATAACCACTCCATAGATGAAAACATTAATGATGTCACACACTCATTGGATCAAGTTTCTCTTGATAAGTGTGTTGATGTGGTGGGAGAAGCATCAATGCCAAATTTAAAATTTTCTAATCTAGATCTCTCTCAGAAACTTGTTGTGATCCCTCAACTAAGAATCCACAAGTCGCACCCCACCACAAACATCATTGGAGATGTTGACACATGGGTAAGAACAAGAGGACAAACCCATGAAGCAAATGTTTGTCTTCACTTTTGTTTCTTGTCCCAGATAGAGCCAAGAAAAATTAATGAGGCTCTGAAGGATAGAAGTTGGGTTGAAGCTATGCAAGAGGAGCTGCTTCAATTCAAAAGGCAAAAGGTTTGGAACCAATGTACTCTTCCTCATACAAAGACTACTATAGGAACCAAATGGGTGTTTAGGAATAAGAAAGATGATAGAGGCATTATCATCGAAAACAAAGCTACACTGGTTGTTCAAGGATACACACGAGAAGAAGGAATTGACTACACTGATGTCTTTGCTCCTGTAGCAAGACTGGAAGCTGTTAGGATATTCTTGGCATTTGCTGCATCCAATAACTTCAAGGTCTATCAACTTGATTTCAAGTGTGCTTTTCTGTATGGGGTGATTAATGAAGGGGTGTATGTCAAACAACCACCTAGTCTTGCAGATCCTGGTCATCCTGATTATGTCTGCAAGCTTGATAAGGCTCTTTATGGGCTGCACCAAGCACCAAGGAAGTGGTATGAGACTCTATCTCAGTATATCTACAAGCATGGATATAAAAGGGGTCCTATAGATGGAACTCTGTTAATCAAAGGACAGGGAAATGACTTAATTCTAGTTCAAGTGTATGTAGATGACATCATCTTTGGTTCAACTAGTCCAAGGCTCTGCAAAGACTTTGAGAAGCTGATGAAGGACATATTTGAAATGAGTGCCATGGGGGAACTCAAATTCTTTCTTGGAATTCAAGTGAAGCAAGTTAAAGATGGCATCTTCATTAGTCAGTCAAACTATATTCAAGACATACTGAAAAGATTCAACATGACTGATTGTAAGATTGCTAAGACTCCCATAGCTAGAAACCACTCCCTTGGGCCTGATCTTGAGGGGGAGTGTGTGGATGAACACCTTTACAGGGCTATGATTGGGTCTCTTATGTATCTTTCAGCTAGCAGGCCTGATATCATGTTTGCCACATGTATTTATGCAAGATATCAAGCTAACCCTAAGATATCACACCTTATCACTGTCAAAAGAATTCTAAGATACCTTAAGGTGCCTCGACACTGTCAAAAGAATGCTAGTGTTGAACCCACACCTTCTACATCCTAACAAACAAAACAACCACAAATCACCCTCTCCTACAAAAGAAATCCCAACGAACCCCTGCTCAAACTCTTAAGTCTGTGCAGGTCCCCATATACTCACCATACAGGAGGAAGTGGATACTGGAGCTCCCATTTCTCTTGAGGAGCAACCCACTCCCATTATTTCAAAGATCAATGCTGAGGTTCCTCATGCTCAGTCTGATGAGCTCACAAGCCCAACTGCCTTAAGCCTTCACTCTGAGTCTCAACACTCAAGTGAACAACCTTTAGGGGACAACTACCATCCCCAGTCTTTAGACTTAAACCAACCCATTCCCAACCTTGACTTCTATACTGATGAGGACTTAAGTTTCAGTGAGTATCATGAGTCTCTCTATTCCTCCCCTACTCAAAGAGAGATGAGTGCTCCTGACTCACATGAGTCTAGCCCACATCAGTCACCTATCACTGATGTGGATCCTTCTGAACTTGTTCAGGAGATCCATATGGAAGAGGCTCTCACTTCAGCAAGTGATTACATCATTCAAACCACAACCATGACAACTCAACCCATTGACACTTCAACTGAAGTTTTTTTTGAGCAGAGGAAATCCAGCATCCAAGAACTCCATGTTGGTGGTGAGAGAGAAGATTTAGGTCCCATTCTCTCATCCCCCAATGATTCTTCTGATAAAGAAGAGGGGAATTTGAGGCTAAAAGTGCACAAACTGTCAAAAACATGCACCTACTTAGTCTCAAAGGTTAGTCACCTTGAATCTTAGGTGACTACCCTGCAAAACAAAGTCAATGATTAGCAACTTGAGATTTCTTATCTCAGGGAAAAACTAGCTGGGAGATCTCTAAGAAGAGCCCAACCAGGAACACAAGAACATAGGAATATGGTTGACCTAATCTCTAGCTCATCTATGCAAGTGGATGATGCTACCAAAAAGGGGGAGAAAGTCATCACAGACATAGAACCTGGGAGTTCTTCACAGAGTATGAACATTGAAGACTCACCATCTTCACTTGCAACTATCCATACTCAGCAACTTCCTCAAGTTCACATTGATGTGGACTCTATAGACTCTTTCATTCAAAGTCTTTTTAAGGAAGGAATACCAAGGGCAACGTCATCTACACCAACTTCAAATCACATTACAGGGTGGATGTATGATGAAAATAGAAGAGCCCTTATCATTCAAAGAGTTCAAGGGCAACAAGAAGTCTTTAACTTTCAGACTTTAAACTTCTATGAAAGTCTTGACCTTATTAGCATACCACTTGTCAACCAAATCCAATCTAGACAAGCTGACAGGCCGGCTCAAAGGATTTAAGATAGGATCACTGTAGAGTTCAGATTTAGAAGGAGACTAAGGCAATCAGGCAATATCATTAGTCAACTAGATGTTGAGGCAGACCCTAAGATTAGTTTCATAGGGGAAACCTTAACTGAAGGCCTAGTGATAGAACTTGAGAGCCCTGTCTCACCATCAACTGTGCTGAAGTTCATTCCATTGATGAGACACCTACTGGTGAAGATGCATCTCAACCTCTCTCTCGCCAGAGCTTGGAAGCTACACCAAGTAATGAAGGCCAAAGCTCTCTCCACCCTAAATCACAAAGGTCTGTAGGTCACAAAGGGAAAATAAAAATGAATTCTGAGGAGATTGAGGAGGAGAGAGAGAGAGAGAAAAAGGAAGCTAAGGGGAGAAGGTTCCTCTACTAGGTCTGCAAGAATAATAGAAGCTGCTATCAGGGCTGCCCCCAAGCCAAACACTCAGGATGATGAGTTGAGGGCAGTCATGATCAACTACTTGCAGACTAGGAACTATGATATTGATAATATCATCTCCCTCCTCTTATATGAATTAAATGAACTTGCTGATATGGAATTATCAAAGGAAAGAAAAGAGGCAAAGGATACAAAATTACTTCTTAAAATCAAAGAAGAAAGAAGACATAAAAGACTCTACAAGCATGTGCCTACTCTCTCCCCAGTTCAAAAAAGTCCTGTACAAGAGGATGTGGTTCCACAAGAACCTCAGGTAGACAAAGGAAAAAATAGGATCAACATAATCAACTACCTGAGTGCCACAGGCCTCTATTAGGCTGATGCACTTCTTCTCTTACCCTTTGATTACATTGAGTTTGAGTAACTCGAACAACTTGAACTTGAGATAGTCAAAGAAAGAAATATCACTAAGAGGAAGTTAAGGAAGAAACTACAAAATCAAGAGCTATCATCTAGAAAAGCATGAAGAAGTCTACAGATAGGCAGATGATGATGAGCTTCTTGAAGCTATATGGATTCTCTGAAAGGAGACTTGGTCCTATGTCTCTGTCTACCATGGATGAGCACATTAGGGTGATTAAGCAGAAGATTCAAAGAGGTGAACTTGTTGACTTACACTCCCCACCAAGTCAGGTCCCTTAGGAAGTGCAAATTAAGGTTGAACCATTTGAGACAATACAACCTGAATCTCCTATTGAGCCTTAACAAGCTTTCACTTCTGATCCACAACAGGGTTCTATCCCCTCTCAATCTAAACCTGTGAGAGAGGAAGACCAACTGAGAAAGACAAAGAAGATCAATCAGGTGCTGCAGGCCAGTCTTCTCAGTTAAAAGGTTCAAAGAGGAGAAAAAGGATGGCTTCCAGACCAAAGCCAAAGAAGAAGAATAAACAAGCATCCATCTCCAAACCTCAGGATGAGTCAGAACATCCCGAGGATGTGCAACTAGAGGATGCTCCATCAACTCCAATTCAAATAGCTCTTCTAGCATCAAAAAGACCCATCTTGTCCTTGACATACACTACAAATCTAGAAAGATGGCATGTCATCAGAGATCAAGGTATTGAAAATGTCTACACATGGCAAGACATGTTCAATCTACCTCTGCATGATCTCTTTGACATGAGAAGACACTTTAAGAGTCTGAGTGATCCTGATCATCTTATGAAGAAAGAGATGGTTATCATCATGATGAGGGCTGTAAATATCTAAAGTCTTCAAGTGTTTTTTGTAGCATCCTAGGGGGAGTTTGTAAGGTTTAATATAAGGCGGATGCAACCCAAACACCCAAAGTCTCTCCTGCATGCATGTACAGGTGTATGGAAGTGGAATGCTTCGGAAGTTTCACACCCAGCATCAGAAAATGTTCTAAGTGTGAAATCTTCCGAAGCCAAGATCAATATCTTCCAAAGCCAAACATGAAGTCTTCCGAAGCTTCAAAGACAAATTCTTCCGAAGCCCACACTTGAAGATAGATTTCTTCCGAAGAGTTTTGAACACATGCTTTATCTGATGTACCTTATCCATAAAGCTGGACCCTTTTCCGCTGCAACTCTGATAAGACACCAACTTTACATAAGTTGGTGAAAGGTCCATGCTTTTGGTAACTGTACATTGAGGTCTTGAGTCTGTAAATTTCTACTTTATGTACTTTATCCTTTTTGTGATATATTAGGATGTGAGCTATGGCATGTCATAGTCACTAGTCAAAAGGCCATCTGCCTTTTGACTCTACATTGCTTTTGTTGTTGTCTAGATCATGCATCCACCTGGCCTTCAAAGTATGGCCGGTTGTAGGTTGTAGTATAAGTATCTCAAGTCCTTTGTATCTAATACCATTGTTTTGTGAACACTTGTAAGGAACTAGAGAGCAATATACATCAACCTTGAAAACCAACTACTTCTATTATTCTTGTTCTGTCTCTTGAATACTTGTGTTACTTAGCTCTGACATAATGGTTTTCTAGTTCCCCATTTGATCTATTAAGTGTTGTTGCACACTCTCCTTGTTGTTTTGCTGTGTTGTAAGCTTGTACCCTTCAACGGTCCTGCACTCTTGTACTATTGATTTTGGTGATAGTGAATTTCAGGTGGCTCTAGTAATCTTGTAGTTTTTACTCCTAGGTTTAAGAGGTTTTCCACACTAAAATTAGGTGTCTTCTAGTTTTTTTTTGTTTGTATACTCTTTTTTTTTGCATCCTCACAGGTTCATTTAGGTCGGGGGAAGTTTTGACTAAACTAGGTTTTTGTTCTGCTATGTTTTATCAAACACTTGTGTCGATTATGACCTTTTACCCCATCAGGTATTAGAGACATTGAATCTTATTACTGGTTAAGACTTGTTTGAACAATGAAAGCTAATACAATTAGGATTATGAATTCAAATGGTTCTAATTATCATGTTGAAGAGGCAAGATTGAAGATCTTCCCTATCTGAAGGAATATTATTGGTGTGTGTATTCTACTGATAAAACAGAGGAAAATAATTAAGAATAGAATATTTTACATGGAAAGTTGTGTGGGTACTCGGCAGTGGTTTGGTGATAATGTTGTGAACCGTATTAGCAGGAAAAGTCATGCTCGTACTTTATGGACCAAACTTGAGGAGTTTTATACTTGAAAGACTTGGAACAGTTAATTCTTTTTGATAAAAAAAAGTTTGACAAACTTAAAGTACCATGGTGGAACTTCTGATACTAATCATCTTAATGCTTTGTCGGGATTTATTAATCGGCTGGTAGTAATGGGTATTAAGTTTGAAGATGAGTTACAAGGTTTATGGTTGCTTGATAATCTAATGGATTCCTAGGAGACTTTTAGGACGTCAATTGTCCATTGTGCACCAAATGGTATTATCCCTATGGAAATGGTTAAAGGAAGTATTTAAGTGAAGAGATGAGAATAAAGTCACAAGGTTCTGTTTAACATTCATATGTCTTAGTCACAAAAAGAGGGGGGAGAAGTCATAGTAGAGGTCCATGTAACAAAGTAAAAAATCAACGTAAGTCTAGAGGAAGGTTTGCTGATGTTGAATGTTATCACTATGGTAGAAAAGGACACACCAGTTAGATTTATAGATAATTGAGAAAGAAGAACAAGAAGGCAAATTACACAACCAAAAGAATAACCACAAGAAGGATGACGGTGGTAATGACACTGCTAAAGTGAACACTGCCACTTCGGGTTTTTTTATTTGTTATGACTATGATATGGTGAACATTATAAATGATGATTCAGGTCAGGTTGTTGATAGTGGTGCTACATGCATGTGACATCACAAAGAGATTTTTATTCATCTTACACGCCCGGTGATTTTAGGAACATTTAGATGGGTAGTAATGGGCTATTAAAGATCATTGGTGTTGATGGTGTTTGTTTGAAGTTTTAGACTGCAATGGAGTTAGTTTTACATATTGTAAAACATGTTCCAGATATCATAATTAATTTGATCTCTACAGGTTTACTTGATGATGATCATTACCATAGTACCTTTGGTGATTGAATTTGGAAAGTCACTCGTGGTTCTTTAATCATGGGTAGAGGTAAAAAAACTCAAAGTTATGCATGGAACATCCAAAGTTCTTCAAAGAGTCAGTTCACTCATTAGTTAATACTGATATGACTTAGCTATGATATAAAAGACTTGGTAATATGAGTGAAAAAGGGATGTATCTACTGTCGAAGAGAAATGTGTTGCCCTATGTACACAATGTTCATATGGAGAGGTGTTCTCATTGTTTGGAAGGAGAGGAAAATAGCTCTTTCTCTAGAATTTATCTTCCTTCTCAAAAAGAATATATACTTGATTGGGTTCATTCTAATGTGTGTGATCATATGAGGACTAGCTCACTTCGGAGTTTCTTATATTTTGTCACATTTATCGATGATCATTCAAGGAAGGTATGGGTCTATACTTTGATATATAAAGATCAAGTATTAGACGTGTTTAAGCAGTTTCATGCCTTGGTTGAGAGACAAACTGGAAAGAAGCTCAAGTGTAATCTAATTGATAATGGAGGTGAATACATTGGTCCTTTTGATGCTTATTATAAAGATATAGGAATTCAACATCAAAAGACTCCTCCAAATACGTAGTAATTAAATGGTTGGCAGAACTGATGAATAGAACATTGATTGAGAAGGTTAGATGTTTGCTTTCACATGTTGGGATGTCTGCTTCCTTTATGGTGAAGCGTTAAATACCGCAATACATGTTATTAGTCTTACTCTTTGTGTTCCTTTGTATTTTAATGTTCCTAATAGAGTTTGGAGTGGCAAATATGTTTCATGCCTTATTTGTGGTCTTTAGATGCAAGGTCTATGTGCATATACCTAAAAATGAAAGATCAAAGCTTGATGTGAAGACCAAGCAATGTATATTTCTTGGTTAAGGGCAACATGAGTTTGCATACATGTTATATGATCTAGTTCTGAAGAAACTCATAAGGAGGCTTGATGTTGTGTTTGTGGAAGATTAGAATTTGAAAGACATTAAGAAAAAGATAGTTCCTTGATACACTAATAATGTTACTGATTTGGATATGATTCCTCCTTGGCATTTTGTGCCATATAATGGAGATGATAATCAAGGTGATCAACATGATACGAGTAATCTTTATGTTCTAAAGAAGTATTAATTGGATGAGAATTCTCATTCAGAGTTACCAGTACCATACATGCCAACTTTTGTCACCTTAGACGAAGAGATCATCATCCTTCTAGTTGTTATTCTGTTGATGAGTATGTTTTACTTACTAGCGAAGGAAAACCCAAGTATTATGCAGAAGCCATGGAAGATGAACACAAAAGGGAATGGGTTAAAGCCATCTAAGATGTGATGAATTCCTTGCATTTGAACAATACATTTTGGTTATGAAGTTGCCTAAGGGAAAGGAACTTTCTCAAATAACTAGGTATATAGTATGAAACTGAAGAACATACCTCAAAACCTAGGTATAAATCTAGGCTGGTGGTCAAAAGGTTTAGTCAAAGAAAAGGTATTAATTTGACAAGATTTTCTCTCTAGTCATGAAGATAAGCTTTATTCAGTTGGTTCTTGGTTTGGCTACTAGCCTTGATCTTAAGGTCAAACAAATGGATGTTAAGATAATATTCCTTCATGGTGACTTCTTGAGGGTTGGTGTTGGTCTCTCAACACAAATTTATCTCTCAAACTCACTTGATCTCACTCAGTTGATGAAACAAAATCTCTAACTAAATCGACAATAATATAATAAGTAAATGAACACAAGAATGGATTTTCAAGATACATGTATATATTACTTTTCAACTCAGTATTATAAGACTCTTACAAGTATTACTTAATGAGTTACAATGAGAAACTACATATACTACTATCTATAGCCTGTTATACTTGGATAACCGGCTGGAATTTACAACTAGACAAATACTATATTGCTAGAAGTAAAGTATCTAATATAAAATAATTTCCTAGATTAGGTAGTCATGACATGACCATGACTTACCTTTTGTCAACAACTAAAGTTGGTAACTATACTAATTGATAAAGGGTGAATAGTGGACTAAAGTATGGTAAACTACATGGGCGTGGGAAAGCACCATGCGGTATACTAGAGATGGCAGTGGGTGTCAGGCCAACCATACTTTTGTCTAGTGGTTCATAGTTGGTTCTTCCAAAGCTTAAATGGCTTCAAAAGAATAATTTCTTCCAAGGCATTTATACTTCAAAATAATCAACTTCTTCTGAGTACACTTGCAAGTCTTCATGACTTTATTCTTCGAAAAACTTTACCTTGGATCTTCTAAGTGTTTCTACTTTGGAAGGATAGCTACTTAGTCTCAAAAGACTGAGTTCTACCTTTGAAAGGTCTTCATACTTGAGCTTCGGAAGATGTTTAACTTGTCTTTGAAAAAGTAGCTTTGTCTTCGGAAGACCTCTTTAGTTGTACTCCAAAATCTTTTAAGTGTTGTTTTGGTTGTACCAACCTCATGTGATCTAACGAACTCCCCTAGGCTAATACTACCAAAACTTCACTCCCTTCTGCTCCTTAAAGTCTTCAACACCATATAAAGCAAATATTTGTCTGTCTCTTTGTTCTTCCCTGATGTGATGGTGAGGAACTTGTACAAGTCATTTGTAGATAGAAGATCTAGTCTATTACTCTGAATGACATGTACCATGTGTTGTGGCCCTTTAAAGAGAGTTAGTTGATAGGAATTGTAGTCATACACCTATCTAAATATAGAATCAGAAGTAAGGCCTTAAACCATTTGTAGGAATATTCTTCCTTTTGTAGTTGCACTCTTTTCTTCTTCCTTTGCTCTCATCTTTAACTCTTCTTCAGTCTTGGCTTTCTTTGTTAGCTCAGCATGATGAAGGCTACTTAGATAATATCTGATATGAGTAGTTATCTAAGAGTTGGAGGGGTTGGAGAATGGTTTCTCTTTTAACTCAACAATAACAAATGTGCTAGAGTGTAGTAGAGATGGTTTATCAAGTCTATTGACTTCACCATTTTCTCTTTCAGCAACAAAGTTGTCTGAAGGTTCATTGAACCTCTATTATACAGATTGTTTATGGACAGAGGCTTAGATGGTTCAGAGGATGGTTTGGGTAATGGTTGGGTTCGAGGTTGTGTTTTGGGTTTTAAGGATAGGTAGCAGTGGTGGTTGTTAAGAGGCAATGGGTGAGGGTGTAGTTAAGGATGATGGTGTGAGTTCAGGGGTGTAAGGTTGTCTGGTTTTGATGGGAACAGGAAAATTTATGGGCTTATGTTTTGCTGGTTATGGTTTGGGTGCTGGTTTGGGAGCTGGTTTGGGTACCATCTTCTGAACATTTTGGCCTTGAGTCACCTCCTGCCTTCTTCCTAAGCGAATGTCATCCTTAATGTCCCTGACATGTCGATGTAGCGTCTTCTCTGACTTGGGACCCACTTGCCTGCAAGTGAAGCCATGGGCTTTAAGATAAGCTTTCATCCATGCCTTATCTCCCACCTTCTTTATGGCTGTAAGTTAGGCCTCCTCCTCCTCCTTCTTTTTCCTTTCCCTTAGCTCCTCCCTAGTAGCCTTCTTCTTCTCCTTGTTGATTTGATCTTGTTCTTCATGAAAAAAACAAGATTGTATCATTTTCATGAGAAGCTAGCTCCTCTTGAGAATAGCCTCTTGTGTAGAGAAATGCTATCCTCTCCCTCTAAAGTGCCTCCTCCTTCTTCTTCCCCCTTTCCTCCTTTAAGACCAACATTGTTGCTTCCTCCTTCTCCTTTTGCAGCAAGTTTGCTTTCTCTAACTTCACTAGCTCATCAAGTGGGAGTAGAATAAATTCTTCATTATCTACTCCGAGGGTGATGAGACTGTCTATGAAGAGAGGGAGGTTGTGATGGCCAGGTTGGGTTCCTCATGTCTTTGTTTCTATACATTCTCCCACTTTTTGGTAGCACCATCTTGAGAAGTAGATGATCTAGAGGAAGACCCTAAAGAAACCTGAACTGGTTCTCAATCTGTTTCTCAGCTAGTTGAGCCTTAAGATTTTCAATCTCAAGTTATATTGTGGCAGACCTATCTTCTAAAATCTTAACCTTAGATTCAAGGTTTGAGACTTTAGAAAGTAGGTCTTTGATGTTAAGTTGTAGACTAACTCATCTTCTTTTGAAAAATCATGGGGAGATTAGATAACATACCTAGTATGTTCATCATCACCACCAGTTGTAGTTTCTTGGCATCGTGGTTTCCCTTGCATATTAATGTCTCTTTCAGAGGAATCATTGGCAAGGTTGTCGTAGACTCAGTCTTACTTATGTTACCACTATCCTAAGAGACTAATGAGACACCCCTAGTAGTGGTAGCTGAGTCTACATGAGTCATCTCCACTCCAGTTGGACTTATCTTAGTTTGGTCTAGCTAATATGGGCTAGATATCAGAGGTTCCTTGAGGCTGAGTTGATCTTGAAAGTGGTGAGGTAGATCAACATTATGGCCCCTATGAAACATGATATCTTCATCAGATCGGGTTAATAGGTCAAGAAAGGATATAGAGGTTATATCTAATGACTTGGGACCTTGGTTAGCACCTAATGGCTCCTCTACAATAGTAGCTAAGCCAATGATGTGTTTGTCCTTTTAGGCTGCTCAAGGGAGTGTTGAGACTCTCCCTGAGGGCTTATGGTTTAGGTTGTGGACTCATCAGGTTGAGACTTAGGAGAATCAACACTGATATTGAGGTCAATTGTAGAGGATTGTTAGAACTTTGGCTGAGTGGGAGCCATGAGTTCCACTCTAGCCATCTTGGATTGGTTAGAGGAGACTTGTTCAATTAGAATAGATTGAACAAGGGTTCGTTTAGGGTATCTTTGGTATGTGAATTTAATTGAGTGGGAAAAGTGATTGGCATTAAGTGGTGGTGGATGGTGTGGGTTCATCACCTACTAGGTTTGTAGGGATGTCACTAGGATCCATTGGCTCAAACATACCTAGAAGAAGATTAATGAATCTTCAAGTGAAGTTAGTGGACACCTTTAGTTTTTAGAAGATGCCCGGCCTCATGTGAGGGACCAGTAGAATGTCTTCACATAGAATTTTGTCCTAGTCAAGCTCATAATTGATTATGTGCTAAATGAACTGAGGATACATATAGAATGTATTGCTGGTGAGATTACCTCATAGGTTGTTCAGCACAAAGCGTGAGAAGTTGAAGCGGAGGCCTTTGACCAACCCATGGACTAGGCAGCCCAAATCATAAGGGATTTGATCCCATTCCCCTGATTTGTTGGATAGGCTATGTAGAATGATGTGCAGCAAGAACTCCTAATTGTAGAAGAAGTTTAACTTGTAGATAGTTCTGTAGATACATATGTACCTAGTTTCTGAGCTTAATGTAAAATGTCTTTATTGTCTTACACATATGTAATAGAATGGGTACTTAATGAAATACAATGTGTGGTTGTGCTTATAATGTTGAATATTTCATTGCTTAGTATGTAATACGCTTATTGAACTAACTATATAGGTTTGTGGTTGTTTGAATAGATCTAAGTCAAATAATGATTGTGAAACATATTCAAACTTAATCATATGAAGTTCTTATGCGAATGGCCCATACTAATGGACCATACGCATGAACAACTTCATGCTAATGAACCAGTCGCACGACTGAACCAGGAGACCGGATCAGTCGCATGATTGTAACATGAGATTGACTCAGTCGCACGACTGAACACTCAATCATGCAAATAGATCAACCGCATGACTTAATCGCACAACTGAACCATGCTAATGGTTCAGTCGCCCGAATGAGAAACCCTAACCTACAAATACCACTTAAATCATGAAAAAACATAACACTTCGAAGACCTACGTACTAAATCGTACCCTAGCCGTCTAGAGACCTCTAAGAACCTGTTCCAAGTTCATAGATCGCACTAGATTGATTACCAATCATTCTTAACGTTTAGATTCAATCCATAATTGTTTCTACGTGCGTTCTCACTGATTGGATCGCCAATCAAATAGGATTCCGCACTATTTGATTCGGTATACACGTATTTCAGTTAGTATTTTGTTCGATACACGATCCTAACAAGTAGTATAAGAGCTTTGGCTCTTGATTTACATGTGATTCAATCGTCTTTGATTCAATCTGCACTTTGTTCATTCGCCCGACTGAGCCATCTGCATTAGTTCAGTCGCACGATTGAACCATCCGCATTGTTCTATCGCACGAATAGCCCAATCGCACACCTTCATTCGCACAAGTGAAACAGTTTGTTGAAAAGTTTAAAGTTGATAGCAATGGAGGACCAATACTCGGCGTTCACAGCAGCGAGAGGCTCAAGGATTCAAAATCTACTGCTTCTGGAGAATGAAGTGGGGAATCACAACAAACCCCTAAGTAATCACGTTAGACGAATACCCACAATGGAAGCAACGTTTTGAGATCTACTTAAATGGAATAGATCCCAATCTATGGGAATCAATAGAGACGGGGTACAGCATGCCAGTAGGTGCTGATGGTGTCAAACTTACACTAGGTGGCATGACTGATGGACAAAAGGTCAAATACAATGCTGAGAAGAAAGTCTATGCTCTGCTTACCCAGTCGATCCCCAAGGATATTTTCCACCAATTTTCTGAGTATACGCAAGCAAAGAAGCTATGGGATGCATTGGAGAAAAGGTATGATGGAAATGTATCATTAAAGGCGATAAAGGCTAAAGCTTTGAAGAAAGAGTTTGACAACTTCTCTTCAATGGGTAAAGAAAGCCTGGATGACGTCATTGATAGATTCTACCACTTGATGAGTGAGATGCACACTCATGGAGTAACGACGTCTATGGAAGACAAAGTGTCGAACTTTGCAGATGGTTGGCCAGAGAAATGGGTTTCCTTTGTCTCCAATCTCTGATAGAATGGTATGCTAATGAAGTTATATATAAATGATTTCATTCTGAAGCTAAGAGAAGAAGAATTAAGGATGAAATACAGAGCCCAAAAGTCTTCTTATGATCAAAATCCGGCACTGTACAATGCGACTCCACAAGCCAAAACGTTTGGAGCACCACTTCAGATGACTTTTGTGTCAAGTTCAGCTGGTCCCTCTCAAACCTCTACTTCAGGGTCAGAAATGTCTGGGTCATCTGGTACCCAATACATAGTACCTGAAGCCAATGCTGCAAAAATAAAGACTGAGAATTTCGATAATGTGACAGTTGAGGTAGCTAAAGAGCACATGGATCTCTTAGCAGTAGTAGTGCACTCCTATGATGGACTAATTACGGGAAAAATTGGGAACTGTCATCTAGCAGATGAGGACCACGAGCAGGTGGATGAGACAGAGCTGGAGAGGATGGATATAATGCGGGCCTTAGCAAGTGCTATTCAAAGAGCTAAGAAGTTTGTCAAGAAAACTGGACAGAACTTGGTTGCAATTAAGGACACTACCTTTGGTTTCGAAAAGACCAAGGTGACCTGTTTCAACTGTAGTGAAAATGGGCACTTCAAACTGAGTGCGTGAAGCCCAAGAAAACTGGAAATGGGAATCCATTCTTATCCTTCAATCGTCAGGATAAACCAACTAGCAGTCCTACTTCGTCAAGCAAGGATCCTAAAGCCTTGGCTGCTCATGATGATGAAGGACAGGACTGGAGCTTTCGCTTTGTTTCACCGGGAGAATCCAACATCGCTAGTGTTGAAGATTTAGATGACGATTCAGCTAGTGAAGGAGATATTGCAGTGGAACTAGCGATGTCAAGCACTAAAGAGACTGCAATAGTGATCAATTACATGCCTGCAAAAGAGAAGTCTACAGCAACATCAGAACCAGAAACACCAGACTCTGCTTTGATGGCTGATTCATCAAAACCCTCTCAGGTAAGTACTACTGACCAACTTTTCAATGATCATGTTTGTTCTAATTGTAATAAATTTAGGGAAAGCATAGATCTAAAATTTGCTAGGTTATTAGATCATAATGATAGCCTAGTAAAAGACTTGCAACTGTGCACTAAAGCTAACAAAATTCTTAAACAAAATGAGCACAGTTATAAAGAAAATATAGAACTGTTGAACAAACAACTTAGGGAAATCAAAGTTGTAGCTTTTAACCAATCAAATAACATTAAGTTCTATCTTAACTCCCTAGAAGGCACTAAGAAACAAAAGGCAATTTAGAAGTAGAAGTTAATTCATTAAAACAAAATTTACATAGTTGGACAAGTTCATCTCATGTTGTTTGTAACACCCGGTTATTTTTAGAAAAGAAAGAAGATTAAGTGAAGAAAAAAGAAGGAAAAGAAATAAAACCCAAGTCTAGGGGTAAAAAGTGTCCAAAAGGACAAAATGTTTGAAAAGTAGGTGTAAAAGGTGGTATGGCCGCCCATATGTCACATACACCACTGATTTTCGGGGTTTTAGAGAGAGAGAGTAGCTGGGAGCAGCAAATTCTTGACTTTGAAGAAGAACAAGAAGAAAGAATTCAAATTCAAGGTAAGAATTAATGCTTTTATGGTGTTCTTGACTGGTCTTATCCTTGGTTTATGCTTATGTGTGTTTGTATGTGTTCGGGTATGTTTTTAGTGGGTTCTAAGCGGTTGAATTCAATTTGCAAACGAGTTTGGAGGAAGCCATACTCAAGAGCTGCAAAGGTGAGTTCTAGAACCCCTCTTTTACTGGTTTTTAACTAATTTTGGGGCTGGAAATGCATGAATGCATGTTTTGACTTAACTGGGTTTCGGACCTGTATGCTTGAATGTGTATATGATGATGTTGTGATGTTATGATATGATTATGTTCATGTTTGCTGATGTACGATGATGTTCTAAGGCTTGAGGGTAAAATTTAAGCTTAGAACATGATGAATGGTGAATTGAAATCTGATGTTTAAGGCTCATAAGTTAAGTTTTAGAATCTGCATAAGTGATGAAACAGGGAAATGCGGATGAGGTCAATGCGGATGAGCATTGACCAAGTGTGGAAATGCAGATGAGCAAAGTAATTCAATGCGGATGAGGTCAATGTGGATGAGCATTGACCAAGTGTGGAAATGAAGATGAGCAAAGTAAGTCAATACGGATGAGGTCAATGCGGATGAGCATTGACCAAGTGTGGAAATGCGGATGAGCAAAGTAAATCAATACGGATGAGGTCAATGCGGATGAGCATTGGCTAAGTATGGAAATGCGGAGGATTTAGGCAAATGCGGATGGCAAATGCGGATGGCAAATGCGGATAGAGTAAGTTAATGCAGATGAAGGAAACCAATGCGGATAGAGTAAGTTAATGCGGATGAAGGAAATCAAATGCGGATGAGCGGTAGTGTCAATGCGGACGAACACTTAGTAAAATTCTGAATTTTTGGGAGAAAAAGGAGTAATGTAGGCTTTGACCTAGGAGATTCCCGGGGGTTATGTAAGTTGACTTTTGAGGTAAAAAAAATGGTATGATGGGCATGTAATGTTATGTGCTTGATGTTTATGCATGATGATGATGTTGCATGGTTATACATGATGTATGTTATGCATGTATGATACCCTGCATGATGATGTATGAATGATATGTTTATGTTCCTTATGATGATGTATGTTTATCTTTCCCTGACTTTACGTACTATGATAATGAATGAACGAAGTATTATGTAACGTAAAGTGAAAGATAACGAAAGAGGAACATGATTATGAATGCATGCATTAATGAATGAATGAATGAATGTAAGAAAGACTTGCAAGCAAATGTATGGAGGTGCACACCCTAAGTAGGTGTTAGCTCAACGGTGTGCGGGTTAGCTACCCCAAATGATGCACATTAGGGTCCAATCTTTGTGATTGACCATATGAATGGGATCCTTGCTGTTTGCCTTAGGTACTGGAGTCAGCTTCATGCATAATGTTCGAGGTCTATGAAAGACCTGAGGCCCAGTTACCCACTTCGTGCACAATGTTCGGGGTATAGCATATGGCATTGATCTTGAATGAAAGAGAAAAGATAAATGGTGAATGTAATTACCCTAGGTACTGGAGTCAGCTTCGTGCATAATGATCAAGGTCCATGAAAGACCTCAGGCCCAATTACCCTAGGTACCCGGATTTTTGGTGATAGAAATTACAGAAGAATTATCAAAAAAGATAGGGGTGTTAGAAAATTGCAAACTGTAGTCGCGCATTTGCTGATGAATCCAAATGATTTGCGAACAGCAACTTACAGCAGCAACATATTCATCTTCACATGTTGACAGAGCAACTGATATCTGCTTCTTACACTGCTAGGTGACTAACCGTCTACCAAAGAACAGACATCCCACTGATGTTGACTTGTAATTCATCTTGCAACCACTATAGTCCAAGTCACTATACGCTGTAAGCTCAAAGTCATCATCATGAGGATACCATAACCCAAGTGTTGGAGTACCCTTCAGATAACGAAAAATCCTTTTAACTCCAATGAGATGATTTACTTTTGGTTTTGCCTGATATCTGGAACAGAGACACGTGGCGTACATAATATCAAGACGAGAGGTTGAGAGGTACATTAGAGATCCAATCATTCCTCTGTACATGGTGGCATCCACCAGATCACTATTTTCATCGGGTGCCACCTCATGGTTCGTGGCAAGTGGAGTTCCAGCAGCCGTAGCATTCTCCATGTCGAATCTACTAAGGATATCTCCTACATATTTGGACTAATGCAAGAAGATTCCTTTTGGTGTCTGATCCACCTTTAATCCAAGAAAGAACTTCATCTCCCCCATGGCACTCATCTCAAACTCTACTTTCATTACAGATTCGAATTCTTTACATAATTCTTCATTTTTGGAACCGAAGATTATGTCATCCACATATATTTGTACCAGTAGTAAATCACCATCTTTTTTTTGATGAATAACGTGCAGTCAATAACTCCTCTACGAAAACCATGCTTCACTAGATAAGTTGAGAGATTCTCATACCAGGCTCTAGGGGCTTGATGGAGCCCGTAAAGATCCTTGTCCAGTTTAAAACTCTATCCCGATGATAAGGATCCTCAAATCCTTCGGGTTGACTGACGTAGACTGTTTCACGGATTTCACCATGAAGGAATGCACTTTTTACATCCAATTGATAAACTTTAATCTTCATGTAGGATGCATAGGCTAGAAAGATACAAATTGTTTCCATCCGTGCCACAGGTGCAAACACTTCATTGTAGTCTATCCTTCAACTTTTCAAAACCCTTGAACCACAAGACGACCCTTATTTCTAATTATAACCCCTTGGTCATCTTTCTTACATTTCAGCACCCATTTAGTGCCAATGACCTTAGCACCTTTTGGTCTGTCCACAAGGGTCCATACTCCTAACTTCTTGAACTGTAAGAGTTCTTCTTGTATAGCACTAACCATGCCTCATCATTTAAGGCTTTACTTATATATCTTGGCTCAAATGAGACACAAAACATTGATAAGCACCATCATGAAGATATCCTTTTTCCATGACTGAGGCATAATCAACTAAGTATAGCTGATTTCATGTCTGTACTCCCAATAGAACATCCCTAATGATGTTGTCCAAGGGATGATACACATTAATTCGAGATCCGGGAGTGGTGGGAACAACTACTTCAGTATCCAGATTTTGAATTCCAGGTTCAGTATCTGTAGTTGTTGGAGTATGAGGTTCAGAAGTGTTAGAGGCATCAAGATTTGATGCTTGTGTACTTTCATTGGTGGGAACCTAGTCCTCTTGGTCCACATTTGCAGTCTCAACTGCTTCATCATCAGAGGAGGAGTCACTTACTTCAAGCTCTCCCCCTGAAGGACTAGACGAATTGTCTAATGGAACCGATGGTGTCGAGTCTTGTGGAGGAGTGTTCAGAACATTGTACATCATTGTAGAAAATAACTCATCATCAGGATGAGAGGGAGGTAGGTTGAACGACTTAAAAAATCCATCATAGTAAAAGAAGAAGGAAGGTCCTTTTCTAGCAGGGGGTGGTGTATCTTTGAACATCAACATTGCACCACACTTCTACCTGACCCATTATAATTGTTATAAACTCTCTTGCCTGGTATACTGTATCCGATAAAGATACCTTCTTCTGCCTTCTCACTAAACTTCCTAGTCTGAGTTTTCATTAACAACATGCATGGTGCACCAAATGGTTCGAGATACTCCAAGTTTGGTTTACATCGATGGAGCAGTTCATTACATGTTTTACTATGACATTTGACCACCAGGACTTGATTGAGAGTGTAGCATGCATTCACCACTGCCTTGTTCCAAAATTGAATAGGCAGTTTAGAATCGGCTAACATTGTTCTTGTTGTCTCTATCAAGCTATGATTCTTTCTTTCAACAACCCCATTCATTTGTGGAGTGTAGGCAAACGTAAATTGATGTACAATTCCTTTCTCTCTACAATATGCCTCCATCCACTGATTTTTGAACTTTGTTCTGTTGTCTGATCGAATCTGCCTTACTTTCAACTTGTAGAGTGATTCCAAAGTAGTTGGTAGATGTTTGAATGATTTAAAAGTCTCTGAGTTGGATTTCAGAAACATCACCCAAGAAAATCTTGAGTAATCATCAGTTACTACAAGGTAGTATAGATCTCCAACAATACTCTTTGTGCTTACCGGGCCAAACAGATCCATGTGTAGAAGCTTGAGAGGAATATCAATAGAATTAACTTTCTTAGCCTTGTGAGACTTCTTGGTCTGTTTCCCTTTCTTACATGCTACGCAAAAATCCGGAAGCTAGAAATTCTTGACAGTTACTCCATTCACTAAGTCATTCTGTACCAGATGATTCATCTTTCTAGGATTAATATGTCCCATTCTCCTATGCCAGGAGATTGAATCCCTCTCTGTTGCCTTTGACAAGAAGCATTGTATAGTGGTCTCAATTATGGAGGCTTTTGATAGATCCAAGACATACAGATCATTATATCTTGAAGCTGACATTAGAACTTTATCCTCTTGGATAACATAATCCTTCTTCAACATGTAGCACTTCTTGTTGTCAAACACAACTTTGAATCCTTTGTCACAGATTTAGGAGACTGAAAGCAAGTTGTTATGTAGTTGTTGAACGTAGTTGACCTTGTCAAACTTCACTTTCTCATTTCCCACTTCGCCTTGAGAGGTGATGTAACCTCCTTTATTCCTAGAAAATGATACATGTCCCCCTCTAATTTGTTTGACATTAAAAAAGGAGAGACTAATTCCCGGTCATGTGCCTAGACGCCCCACTATCAAAAATCCAAGTATTTGTGATAGCGCTGTAATGGACACCCTGCACATTCAAAGAAATTTATCAGTTCAGATTTGGGACCCAAGCCTTAACTGGCTTGCGTGACCAAGAGGAATCACATATCATGAACTCAACCCACTGTCCTTTAGAGGATGAGGGCATTTCTTTCTTCTTATTTTCCTCACTATCAGACATATTACTTGATTTTATCTTCCATAAGCCAGTTTTGTGTAAGGCCTATTTGTGATAAACAGATGACTGGCTTATTGTTTAGACTTTAGGTTCACTAATACTCTTAGGTGGAGTATTAGATCTCATTTTAGAAAAAGTTGGTTTTGCATCATAAAATTCAATTTTCTTTTTGGGCGTCTGATAATAAGGACAATTAGGAGAGATATGTCCTCGTTTTCCAATTGTAGCATGATCTCCCTTCTACAGATTGAAGAAAATTTGTATGTGATGTTGAGTTTGGTAAGGGTATGAGGTGTGTTGGTTAGGTTTTGTCACTTCTCTTTTAGATGTTTCAACTTCTTTAACAAAATTAATGGTTTAACATTTTGAACATCTTAACTTCTAGTTTATTTGGACTTGATGAATAACATGTTTTGGTTAACTAGGTTAGTCATTTTGGGTTTAGAAGTAGACGCGTGTAAACCTGACCTTAAATAACCTTTTTCAATTTGATCATCCAAATTTTCAATAGGCATATTGTCTATGTTTTCAAAGTAGATTTCTTTTGTTTAGTGATGTTTTCACAAATTTGCCCATGGAATTGGGATCACTAAGCAGAGGAGTGGACACCACATGATCCTTTATTGGGTTATTATTGATTGGTCTACATCTAGTGTTCAAAAGGACTGCATGTGGTGGTCTAACTACTTTATAACCCATACCTTCCCCATTATTTCATTCTTTCACTAAGTTTTGAACTATGTGAAAAGAACTAGCCAAACTATGCAGTTTTTGTTTTAAATATTCAACTTCGACTTCCAAAACTACTTTTTCCTTTTTCATTTCTTCCAAAGAATTTAAATAAAACTTTATGTCATTTGCTTGATTTAATGCAACAACCTCGGTTTCCCTTAGTTGTTTTCCCAAAAGTTCTACTTTTTCTTTGAAACTGCACTCATTTTGTTTTAAAATATGATTTGCCTCAGTGCAGAGTTGTAAATCATTTACTAAATTATCATTGTGTTCTAATAACCTTGCAAATTTTAGATCAATGCATTCCTTAAATTTGTCACATTCATTACAAGCATGTTTTTCAAATAATTGGTCTTTAGAACTTACCTGTGAGGAATTAGACGAATCAGCCATCAAAGCTATATTAGACTCTTCGTTGACTGGAGATTCTGAGTTTGTTGCTTTGAGTTCTTCCTCAACCAAGTGATTTACAACATTCACAGTTTCTTCAGTATCCGACATTGCTTGTTCAGCTATGATCTCACCTTCACTAGCAGATCTATCATCCAATGCATCAACAAAGGCAATATTTGATTCACTTGGAGAAACAAAGCAGAAGGACCAGTCTTGCCCTTCATCACCTTGAGCAGTCAGAGCCTTTGTCTCTTTACTTGAAGAAGTAGTTCCAGACATGTCTTTGTCTTGATGGTTGAATGTTGGAAATGGGTTACCATTTCCAGTTTTCTTGGGCTTTACACATTCACGTTTAAAGTGCCTTTTTTTCACCACAGTTGAAACATGTGACTTTGGTTTTGTCAAAACCAAAAGTCGTATCTTTAGTGGCAACTAGATCTTGCCCCGTCTTTTTGACAAAATCTTTGCTCTTCTGACTGCACTCGCCAAGGCCCACATTATGTCCATTCTTTCCGGCTCATTTTCATCAACTTGCTCGTAATCCTCATCTGCAAGATGACAATTTCCAATCTTACCGGCAACTAAACCATCATAAGATTGTACAACAGCCGCTAGAAGATCCATGTGCTCCTTCGCCACTTCCACTGTGACATTACGAGATTCTCAATCTTCAACTTTGTAGTATTTGCCTCAGGAACTATGTATTTCGGTTCCTGATGTAGTGGTTTGGGAAGGAGCAGTGGAACTAGACACGAATTTTGTTTATAACGGTGCTCCTGAAACAACTGGAGTTGGAATTGAGTTGTAGAGTGAAGGATTCTGAACATAGGATCCTTTCTTCGACTTGTATTTCATTTGCAGTTCTTCCTCCCTTAACTTCAAGATGAAATCATTTATGTCTAACATTGAAAGAATGTTGTTTTGTCTCAGATTAGACACAAATGAATCCCATTTATCAGGCAAACCATCAGCAAAACTTAAAACTTTATCTTCCATCGATGTTGTCACACCATGAGTGTGCAACTCACTCATCAAATGATAGAATCTGTTAATAATATCATCCAAGCTCTCATTCCCTATCGAAGAGAAATTATCAAATTCCTTTTGGAGAGCTTTATCCTTCAGTGCTTTGAGAGTTGTGTTTCTATCAATCTCTTCTTCAATGCCTCCCATAACTTTTTTGCCTGCTTGTTCTCAGAGAACTGATGAAAAATATCCTTAGGTATTAACTGAGTCAACAAGGCATATACTTTCTTTTAGTATTGAACAGATTCTTATGAGCTTCATTCATTCTAGCCAAAGTCAACTTGACTCCATTAGCACTGAACGGTACCATATACGAGTCTCAATGGATGTCCAAAGATTTGGGTCAACTCCATTCAAATAGATTTCAAACCGATATTTCCACTATGGATATTCATCTAACATTAACAGCTTTGGCGGTTTATTAAGATTTCCAATCTCATTCTCCAGAAGTAGAAGATTCTGGATGCGGGAGTCCTTTCCGGTAGTAAATGCAGCAACTTGGTCTTCTATTGCTTTAAACTTGGTACTTTTAAAACAGGACAGTTTCACTCGTGCGAATGGGCTATAAGTATGGATCACCCGTGCAAATGAAGGATGCGAATGAATTCAATATTGTGATTGGATTAAGTCATGCGTATGAACAAGACGACTGGAATCAAATGACTGGAGTTGTTCAGTCATGCAAATGAGGGATAACACTGAGTTAAGTCGTGTGGATGGAGTATACGATTGAATTCAATCGTACGAATGAACAAATCGTGCGACTGAAGGTTGTTGTGTTTGTAAAATCAAATATTTTGACACTTTGACACAAAATATGAGTTTCCCAGAAACCCTAATCTGGTGTATAATGAAAAACTGAGACTTAATGCATGCAAACATCGAAAACGCCTTTTGAAGCAAAGTGGTGACTCTTTTGATTTAAAACGTAGGTTTTTAACACCAAAACTAATCGAATCCAACGCAAAATCATGAGACAAAGCTCTGATACCACTTGTTAGGATTGTGTACGTACGGAGAATGATAACCCGATCGATATAACAATGAACTAAACGTTAAGAATGAGTAGGAATCAATCAAGATCGAACTATGAAGTTGGATAGGCTATCTTAGACGCTCTAGACGGCTAGGGTTTATGTATATTCGAAGTATCTCTCTAAGTGTCCTGTTTTTCCACGAATTAAGTGGTATTTATAGGATTGTACTTTTCATTCATACGACTGAACCATTAGCATGGTTCAGTCGTGCGACTGACTCATGCGATTGATTCATACGGACGACTGAAGGTTTAGTCGTGCGATTGAGTCAATCTTATGTCTCAATCATACGACTGATCCAGTCTTCTGGTCAGTCGTGCGACTGGTCCATAAGCATGATATATTCATGCGTATGGTCTATAAGTATGGTCCATTAGCATGAATAATCATCCACTAGGAACACAATTCTCAATCATTATTGACTTAGAATTGTTTACAACAACCTCAAACCTATATAAGAAGTTCATACATATGAATCAAAGATAAATAAACATCAAAGCATATATCATACTTCATTACATTATCACATTACACATATGTAAGACATGAATGAATTTTACATTTTAGCACTAAACTAGGAACACATGTATCAACAATGTTTCAACTATAATACTATAGATGTACAAAGTGTTCATCTCATAGATAGTTCTTACGCTTAGTCAATTTACAGAATTAACTAAGTATAATGTTATTCCTGCAATCACACATATAAATCAACACATATATGGGTTAACCTATACATTCATTACATACAAGAAACGAAATATGTACAAGAGTTTGTTACATGATCATGATTAAAGTGCTAAGCATATACAATGAATCTAGACATATTAGAAGTAGATCTAACACAATTTGATTTTCAATTTTAAGAATAAAAGATTTTAAAGTTTTAATAGTTTCATCTTTAGTTCTTAAAAAGAATACCCATGTAAATCTTGTAAAATCATCAACAATCACAAGGCAATACGATTTCCTTCTAATGCTCATTATACTTGTGGGACCAAATAGATCCATGTGCAATAAGTGTAATGGGGTGGTTATGGAGTTAACCTCTTGGATTTATAAGATACCTTGTGGTGCTTCCCTTTGAGACAAGCAACATAATTATCTTTACTAAAAAATTTCTTTTTAGGCACACCATGTACCAAGTTATTTTAACCAATTTGTTCATGGTTTTAAAAGTAACATGACATATTCTTTGTGCCAAAGAGTTGACTCATCACCATTAGATTTGGAAAGAAAGCATGATACTACACCTAGTGGGAAAGCATTGTTTATATCTAGCTTGTACATATCCCCTCTCATGGGAGATCTAAGAAGTACCAATTCTTGAGGAATTGTCATTCTGGGTTTGAGGATAATGCACTCATGTTTTGTGAAAAGTATTGGTGCTTTTGGCCACATAATTGATTAACATTTTTTATATAATGTGTGCTTGTTGGATTGTAGTAATAATCTTTAGCCATGTGGTTATGCAGACCACATAGTAGGCACTTAATTTTATTCTTGATGGGGCATGAAGGCTATTGTTTGTTGCACCTCTTATCTTCTTCAACACTCTTCCCCTTTAATTTCCGATCATTCAGTTGGATAGGAGTGTTGGTATCACACTTTTTTCTTGGATCATAACTTCCAACCACTTGAAATCCAGCTAAGACAAATACACCCTTTTGCTTTGGGTCTATTTTCAACTTTGACCTAGCCACCTTTTTAGTAGTTTTTCTTGCTTCCTTGATTTTATTCTTTCTTTCTTTGGTGGTTTGAATTTGGTTATCAATGGTGTGGATGAGGTCTTCTAACTTATCCATCCCTATGGTGGTCACCATTGTTGCATCATTCTTTTGCTCATTGAGTAGTGGGTCAGCAATTGGAACCTCTTGCTCATCAGTACCATATCTTGGCTGCCTAACAAAAGCATAAGAGTGTCGTGGAGCAATTTTATTGGTTCCCAACCCACTTTAGTTTTGATAACACACCTTTGAGTAGGAGGATGATGCAATGATGGTTTTGAAGTTATGCTCTTCAATGACATACTTCTTTGCTTTAGCCTTAGCTATTACTAATTAGGCTTGAACCTCAGTCAACTTGGAGACAATCATTTATTTGAGCCATATAGTTTGAATGTTCATGTTTTAAAAAGGATACAACTTTCTCTAACTCTTTAATTTTGAGTTTGTATTTTTGCTCTCTTAAAATTAGATTTTAATATGTTTAGGACTTAATATCATATTTAAGTTCCATGTTATAGTCCTGATACAATTTAACCTTACTAATACAGGCTGGGATACAGAGATGTTCATATACCTTACTATCATCAGTTCCAGCCATAAGAGCTTGAGCAGGTGTGACATCTTGCACCTTGAAGCTCCAATTAACTTCTTGAGCAAAACTGCAGTGTTGTTCAGTTGGTTTGGTTGCAGCTTTTGGGGTAGCAAGATGTTTGAAGGCTTGAGTTGCTGCAAGATTGAATTTAAGAGCCTTACATTTCCTTGCAAAGTGACCAAGTTGATTGTAGTTGTAGCACTTGGCCTTTGACTTGTCAAACCTAAATTTGTTGTTGGTTGGGTTCTAAAGGAATGGCCTTCCAGTTCTTTTGAAGAACTTCTTTTCTCCATAGGTTAGGAGAGCCATTTGTTGTATAGTGTCCATATACCTTCACATCATCTGGACTAAAACACTCGAGATCATCAAAGCAGAATTGAAAATATCGTGCTCATTCCCGAAACAAAAGCATAACTATCCTAGAAAAGATTTTGTTAAGGCTATTGAGACCTGGGTGTCTCAGGTAATATGATATAAGGTCCAGAAGAGGATGACGGTTGTTGGGGGTAGTTTAGGTACAACTGGGGCCGGGGAGTTCTTGAACCTTCAGTAACATGTAGAGCATTGCTGACAGGAAGGTTTGAGTTTATGTTTATCTGATGGCCTTTCTGAGTTTCCATCTCCATATAGTATCAAGGATTCCGATCATAGTGCGAGTGTTGAGATTCTCAGTTCTCTTGGTTGTGACACAGTAAAAGGTCCATTCATGTGTAAGTACACTCATGAATTTTCTTATTATGTCTCGTTTCTCAAGATCCACTCCCATAGACTGAAAAGAGGTAATAAAGTCCATGTTGACTTAAGGTCTTATTAACAATGTGTGTGAAGTTGTCAAACTTCTACTTTAGCACATCTTTCTTTGACTCTTTGGAATCAATCAAACCAGAGTACATCAACGTTAAAGCATTATATAGATCTTTGGCAGTCTCACAGTGCTAAAAGCCTACCATTATGGAGTTTGGTATAGCTGTAAGCAGCACTATCATGGTTTTACAGTCGATATACATCTTCTTGAAGTCTTCATCAGAGTAGTCTTTAACGACCTTCTCAATCATGACACCATTACCAGCTGGGGATTCCACGTTTGGCTTGTAAGGACCATGAGTTACTGATCTCCACATTTGGATGTCTTGATACTTGATAAAGCCTTCAATACGTTTCCACCATGCTCTAAAATTATCATGAGTGATAATTGGAGCCTTGGTCATGGTTCCGTCTCAAACTCAAAAGATTTATGGTAAAGAGCCATTTGAGTGAAGTGAGTAAGTGTGATGAAACAAGGGTGATTTAGGATGGTTAAATCTCACAATTAAAAGCCTATAAAGCTCTAATACCAATTGTAGGATCAGTTTTGGTCTCTCAACACAAGTTTATCTCTCAAACTCACTTGATCTCACTCAATTGATGAAGCAGAATCTCTAACTAAATTGACAATAAATAATAAGTAAATGAACACAAGATTGTTTTTCAAAACACTTGTATATATTACTTCTCAACTCAGTATTACAAGACTCTTACAAACATTATTTAATGAGTTACAATGAGAAACTATATATACTACTATCTATAGTCAATCATACTTGGATAACCAGTTGGAATTTACAACTAGATAAATACTATATTGGTAGAACTAAAGTATCTAAGATAAAATAATATTCCAGATTAGGTATTCATGACATGCCCATGACTTACCTTTTGTAACCAACTAAATTTGGTAACTGTACTAACTGATAAAGGGTGAACAGTGGAATAAAGTATGGTCAACTACATGGGCATGAGAAAGCACCATGCAGTATATCAGAGATGGCAGCAGGTGTCAGACCAACCATACTTTTGTCCACTGGTTCATAGTTGGTTCTTCTGAAGCTTAAATGGCTTTGGAAGAATAAGTTCTTCTGAGGCCATTTATACTTTGGAAGAACCAACTTCCTCCAAGTACTTCTGCACGTGTGCATGACTTATTTCTACGGAAGACTTTGCCTTGGATCTTCTATGTGTTCATACTTTGGAAGGAAAGCTACTTAGTCTCGAAATACTGAGTTCTACCTTTGGAAGTTCCTCATACTTGAGTTTTAAAAGATCTTTAACTTGTCTTCGGAAGAGCAACTTTGTCTTCTAAAGAGCTCTTCAGTTGTACTCCAAAATCTTTTATGTGTTGTTTTGATTGCACCAGCCTCATATGATCTAACAACTTGGATAGAAAAATCTATATGAAGCAATCTGAAGGTCTTCAAGATAAGGGTAAAGAAGACTATATTTATAAGTTTCAGAAAAGTTTGTATAGGTTGAGGCAAGCACAAGACAATGGTAAAAGAAGTTAGAATTAGTTATGGGAAAGTAAGGCTATTGAAAGACTTCTTCTTATCACTATGCTTGTTATAAAACTTTGCTGATAATTATTATATTGTCTTATTGTTTTATGTTGATGACATGTTGATTGTTGGTAAGAATGAAAGGAAAACTATGAAGTTGAAGAAAGAATTAAGAAAGTCATTTTCTATGAAAGACATGGGGCCCACTAAGCAGATTCTAGGCATTCAGATTCTAGATAGAGCTTCAAAGAAGATACACATGTTACAAGAGAAATACATTGAGAATATGCTTTGTAGATTCAACCATGGCAAAATCTAAAGCTGTGAGTTCACCTCTTAGTACTCCTAACTTTAAGCTAAGTGATAAAGAGTGTCCATCTTTTAAGAAAACGATTGAAGAAATAGATGTAGTTCCTTATGCCTTAGCAATTAGAAATTGGATGTATTCCATGTTGTGTATAAGACCTAATCTTCCCCATATTATAGGTGTTGTTAATCAATTTTTGTCTAATCCGAGTAAAAAGCGTTAGGAAGCTATTAAGGATTCTTACATATTTATATGGTACTTCCAAATAGGTATAACATTTGGAAATAGGGAGCCAAGGCTTGTTGGCTATATTGATTATGCTTTGGCTGGAAGTAGAGATAACAGGAAGTCCACTTCTGGCTTTTTGGACTTAACCAGGGGGAGACGTATCATGGGAGTCAAGATTACAAAAACGTGTTTCTTTGTCTATGACTAAGGTTGAGTACATGACAACAAAAAAATAGAAGAACTATTGTAGTTGAAAAGATTTATGCAAGATCTTGGCTTTATGCAACAACGGTACATGGTTCTTTATGATATTAAAGTGCTATTCACCTTGCTAAGAATTCTTTTTTCACAAGAGAACAAAAATATTGATGTGAAGTATAATTAGACTATAGATGCTCTTGAAGACAACTTGTTGAATTGTATAAAGTTCACACCAAAGATAATGTTTCCAATATGTTAACTAAGCCTTAGAAAGGGAGAAGTTGAAGATTTTTTGCTCCATCACTAGGACGACAAACTCTTCCTCATAAGCCAAAAAGGGAGAGATTTGTTGGGTTAGTTTTTGACCCATAAGAAGAGTCAAATTTTTAGGCCCGTCTTGTTTTCTTAAGTGAATAAAAGAATCGAAAGGTGAGCAGTAGTAGTAGAGTGCAATTCAATAGATAGAAAAAGGAGCTGAGTAGAGAGTAGACAAAAAGAGGGTGATTCTCGTCATATTTTACCTAGCTGCAGAGATCGGTTGTTAATGTGCTATTCACCTTTCTAAGAATTCTTTTTTCACAAGAGAACAAAAATATTGATGTGAAGTATCATAGGCTATAGATGCTCTTGAAGACAACTAGTTTGAGTTGTATAAAGTTCACACCGATGATAATGGTTCCAATATGTTAACTAAGCCTTAGCAAGGGTGAAGTTGAAGCTTTGTTGCCCCATCACTAGGACGGCAAACTCTTCCTCATAATCCAAAAAGGGAGAGATTTGTTGGGTTAGTTTTTGACCCATAAGAAGAGCCTATTTTTTAGGCCCATCTTGTTTTCTTAAGTGAATAAAAGAATCGAAAGGTGGTAAATATTAAGTAGAGAGTAGACAAAAAGAGAGAAAGTTTTTCTAATCAATAGAGAGGAAAAGGAGCTAAGTAGAGAGCAGACAAAAAGAGGGTGATTTTCGTCATATTTTACCTGGCTGCAAAGATCGGTTGTTTCTTGGGGATTGAATTGTTGGATCGTTGTGAAATTCCAAAAGCATCTTTATAACAACTAGGTGACCTTATTTAACAGTGAAATTGTTCTAATCACATCAAGTAAGTTTTGAAAGCCATGTGCATGATTGTAGAATTTGGTGATATCTTCTCTCTTTTGCCTTTGTTTGGTTCCATATGCTTGATGTTAGTTGATTCCAAGTATATGATGTTTGTTGTATGCATCTAGTTTACCTAGAGAAGACTCTTGTACTGTTGACTTTGGTGATAGTGGATTTTAAGCTGCTATAGTAGCCCTACGGTTTTTACTCTCGTTTTTTAGAGGTTTTCCACCACTAAAATCAAGTGTGTTGTTTGTTGGTATATCCTATTTGTTTTCATCCTCAAAGGTTCATTCAAGTAGAGGGAAGTTTTGACCAAACGAGGTTCTAATTTCATTTCTTGTTATCTAACGTTTGTGGTTGGTGGTGACCTTTTACCCCTATCAGAAAGATGAGTGCAAAATGGTGAAACTAGTGATGTAGTATGTGTGTCTATGGTGCTTCTTAGTCAAGGTTACCTACACTTGTTGTCTTCTTTCTATGATTTTTGGTTTGAAGAAACCCTTTTGCTTATGAGTTTACAGCCTTGATTCGTATTTTTAGGGTAAGGAAGATAAGCTAGAATATCGTATGCGCACACACTAACTGTTAAGGTTTGTTTAAATTGTTGTTCTTGGTAGGTTGTTAGGTAATCTTCAACTTGCATTTCATGAAGTTTAAGTAGAAGATTGGACTTGTTCTTGGAGTCTTACTCTCCATCAAAATCTTGACAACAGTTAGGTTCAAAAGCTAACACATTACTTGAGCTACATTGCTTGGCATGGATATTGTTAGAGGAAAGCTTTTAAGGTTGTTTCATCCACTTCATCGAATGGTTTTAGCTACCACTACTTTCAAACCTCTTGTGGTTGTTCTATGTTTCTTGTTATCTTGCAAACGAATCCTTGGTGGGAGGTTTACATATTGGTTTAAAAAACAGTGCATGTCAAATTTTTTGTTGCCTAAAATTTTTAAAATGACATACAAAATCCCAACATAAACGCCTATCAGAAACTCTTATACACTTGATTTTATAGAGTTTCAAAATAAAGACTGTTGTTTTCCTATTAATCTACATGCACCCGCTTATACGTTTTGGTTCACGTTAAGGAGACTGGCGTTACCAAAAACAACACCAATCTTATCAGCTTGGCACTTCATTTTCATTGAAATGGACCTTGATACTTTTGGGTGTTAGAGCTTATTTCTTAAGAATTTGACATCATACTATCTAAAAGGAAATACAACTTGGAGCTTCTACAGGGAGATAGTATTTCAACATCCAAGCCTATGTTGTCCCAATGACCACATCTAGCACTCTATCTCTAGCTGATAAATAGGCAGATTGCTGATGCACTATAATATGTCACTCTCGCTCGAAAATCGTATTTGCAAATAATAAAGTGTGTGAATTCAAGCATGCAATGACCAAAAACCATTAATTTGAAGTCAAACAAATCTAACATGTCTTCATAGCACTGTTAGCTTTAGTTGTCTAATGAAACAAGCATCTAGATCAATACTTCATGATTTCAATGACTACCAATGGTAGAGTAATTTACAATCTTCTGCATCTAAACTATATGCCTTCTCAGATGTCGATCACCCCATTGTCCAAATGATTGTTGGTCCATGAACTGATTTGCCATCCATTTGGGCTCCAATATTATCTCATTGGCGGCTTGCAAACAACACATTGTTTCTCATTCCTTTATCAAGTCTGAATGCAAAGCTCTTGCTCGCACAACGACTGAACTTACATGGTTGAAAGCTCTTCTTTGTGAATTAGCATATGTAGAACTTGAACTCCAACCTTATTGTGTGATAATCTTAATGCAACCAACCTTTCAGCCAATCCAATCTTTCATGCCAGGAGAAAACATGTGGAAGCTTTATTTTGTTAGGGAAAAGGTGGCTTAAGGAAATCTGCTTCTACAACTTATCTCAACCAATGATGTTGATATCTGATTATTGTTGATATCTTACAATCAGCTAAAGGTCATTTTCCCCTGGTTAGATTGTGAGAGAATATTAGACTAGTTATGTTCTTATTTAACATTATCATATTCTAAAGGGCATTTATAAGAAATCAAACACCAAATAAACAAACAAAACATCAATAGTGAATCTGTGATAACAACTAACAAGTATCAATAAAACTGGAGTTATTAAACGAGTATCAATAACTAACTATCAAGTATCATCAAATCAACAAGTTACAAATCTCATGGTCACGATACGACTAAAAGTGCTATCATTCTTGACTGTTACAAACCATGTAATTTTCTTTCTGCTATACACATTACAGGCAGGATGTTAGAACTTACAAGGTTTCGGTTCTATGTTAATAATTATGCATTACGTGTCAAACCCAAACCCAGTGGCCCAGTGGTTCACCTAGCCGTAGCTCAGGCGGGGCTCCAAATACCTCAGTGAGGTTTGGCGTCTAGGAATGCTGATCTCACAGGCATTCACTCTTGCAGCAAACCGTAGAGAACAAAGCGTCTCGTTGACCGAAGATGATGATGGAGACACATTGACCACCATCAATGTCTTTGAATCACCACCTAAGCAAGGCTGGTTTTGGCCGTGGAAAATTATCATCATTCAGCAAGTTACTTGTGTAAAAAAGATGAGGTTTCTATAAAAAAAATATACCTGAAGAAGGTATGTGAGCTTTGAGTTTCTGAAAGGTATATGGTCTTCCTTCTTTGCTAGAGCAAATATAACATCACTTAATGATGATAAACTCTTGTTAATGGCCTGGCATATTAATCATAATAAGAGTTGAAAAAACTTTAACAAATTTGACGGTGACTAATTGGTTCAGTCAAAAACAGGAATGTGAACCGATAAACAAATGTAGAATTTGTTGTAGCATACCTGAGTTTCTTTAAGCCGATCTCCGGTGGACCCACTTTTGGAAAGACGTTCACTACCAGCAAGATCTATAAGGTTGAGAACACCGTGTACATTTTGCTCCATGTTCTAAAAGGTCATAGTGTCAAACCAAGAGGTCAACATCACCATTAGTAGTGGCAAAATAGAAGGGTTGACTAATCTGTCAAAATTGGGTCGGGTCAAAAGGGTCGGGCCAGGTCAGTGTGAGCCAAAACACTACTGGTTTGTCGGTTACAAAAACTATATTAATTCAATAATAAATCTAACTTTTTAATAAAATAAACTTTCGTTGACTGTTGACATGTTTGACCAATTTCTTTTCCAGCTAACTCTTTAATTTACCTCATTAACACCTGATATCCGCAAAGTGAAGACAAAGTGACTTCTTGAAGACTGCTCATTCATCTGAGTCTTACCCACGGACCTAAATTCAGAAAGATTAAAACCATTTTAACATCTGTTTTTCTTGCACAAAGTTCACCATTTATCCAAATATATGAAAGGTCAAACCTGCTTTGTGCGGCACGGTTTAACAAAAATGAGACTTCCTTACTACTACGAACATCTACAATGGTCAAATCTGAAACATGAGTATTGCCATTTGAATCATGTTTGATTGCATATTGTTGTTTATTGCCACTATCTGTAGAACTAGATTTGTTTGACGATAGCAAATCGCGTATGGTTTCATTGTATATTTCCAGCATCGAAACCTACAAAGCAAATTGTAGGATAAGAGTTCAAAAAAGTGTTATATGATCTAAATAACAACAGTTTATGAGAGATAAATTCACTTGCGAACCTGCATTTCATACTTCCACCCTTGTTCTTTAAGCTTTTGTTGAGCCTCAAATATTTGTTCTAAAGAACGAGGTATAAGTCCTTTATCATCATAGCTTCCTGGTGTACCCATCATTGTATGTGTTTTACCAGATCCTGTTTGACCATATGCAAAGATGCAACCTACAGAAGTAATAAGTATGATTAATAAACCAGTATGCTTTGAATTTTGAGGATAAAGATGCCACTTTTCAACTTAATAAGAAAACATGGTAGAGGTGGCAATTTAACCCAGTTATATCAAGTCATAGATTGATTTGTGTTTGTTTGATAGTGGATAAAATATTAGAAAAGTAGCTAAAAATGATTGGCAAACAAGTTCAAAAGTCTTTGACGTATATGTCCTAAATCTTTTTATTTGAAAGTATATCACCAACTTCTATTAGATTATGTTTATAAATCGTAGTCAGTAAATTATTCTTTATGAAATTCAAGAAAGGGACAATATGTGTTACAGGCCGAGGCCGACCTGACCCATAATCGTCATTGAGGTTTGGGGTGTGAAGTTTTATGTTTTTTCATGACGAACCAAATTATTTCAAAGTCATATATCAAGAAATCAAGTGTGATGGTGTGTATAATTACTACCCCTAAATCTTATATCAAAATTTAAAGTATTAACAAAACCTGAAATTTAATCTTTGTAGGATACTAATAATAAAAATTTTGGAATGCAATCATCAAGTGAGAAAACATGTTTAAACAATAAAAAAAATACTTATATCACCTTATAACCATCAAGGGCACTCTGTACAAGCTGTGATATCTCAACAAAAACCTCTTCTTGTGATGATGAGGCGTAAACACCTTGTCAAACATGAATGGATGAGTTTGCCCTGTTCAACAAATGCAACAGTAGTGATAATGAGAGTCAAACACACATTGAAAAAAAAGTCTAATTCATAGTTTTACCCAAGAGAAAATATACCATGTTGCACCACTTCAATGCCTCGACCGATGGCTTCAATTGTTGTGGGAAAAGAAATGGTCATTGTTTCATTTTCCACACCATCATGATCATCTAACAAAAGGGGTCGTACCCTACAGAAAACTCGAATGTTTCCTTTTAATTCCTGTCACAATATTATTTCATTTGTATGAGTTGTATGGTACTATGGTAATCATATTATATGTTTATAAAGCAGAGAACTTGAGGTGCCACTTTTCACCTCTTAATTATGAGTGTTTGATTTGGAGAAAACTATAATGTTTCCTCTTAAATCATGTAATCATGTCACAAAATTAGATCATATGTTTGAGTTGTATGCTTTTGGCAATCATATCACATGTTTATAAAGAAGAAAAAATTAAAGGTGAAAATTTCAACCCATTTAGTCATGAATGGATAGAGATGATTTTTTGTTCTGTGGGTAAAATCAAAAAAATTATCTTAAAAGAAAACTATATCAAATGGTCAAACGGGCTAAAAATCAGCCAAGCGCATCATTAACACGTACCGATCAACATTGTAGTAATATACTTATGTAATCATATTTAACCCTTACTGTTCACACAAAATGTTTCAAAAAGTTGGGCAAATATTGTTTTGATCCCAGCCCTCCCAATCAGCCCATTGTGCTACCCCTACAGAAAACGAATGAAATTATTACCAATATTGTATTATGCATCTTTTTCCTTAAGGCTTCTCCTTCAATAACTTTTGATTCTGCCTCTGCCAAACGCATTTTTAACTCAGAATTAACTTTTTTCTGTTCTTCATATCCTACTTTTGTCTCTGTTGATGATAAATCAGATACCTACAACAACAAAAACCAAATTTTAATCTAAAATCAGATTAACAAATCTATGAAGCAAAAGTGTTCCCAAAATCAAATGATGGTAACTAGTATGATACCTCCAATTGCTTCTCTGCAATAGCAAGCTGCTCCTGCAGTTTTTTTATCGTGTCGGTTTGTAAAGCACACGTTGCCTAGAAGAACAAACATAAAATGTAGTGTGGGTTAGTAGGTACATATAAAACTGGCCATTTTGGTCAAATTATTTGTAAACCTGGTCATTGGGTTGTATTTTATCTTTAACAAATCAAGCAGGTAAAATTAAAAATATATATATAAAAATATAAAATAGCTATAAAATGGGTGTCAAGTGTATATTTAAAGCATAAAACCTCCTAAATTACTACTGGAATAGTATAACTTCAATAATCTTAACTAACATGAAAATATATTTATGAAAACTCCTCACGAAAAAGGTGTTTCGGTGACACCTAGTCAATCCGTCTTCACTCATACAAATTGTCCATTTTTACTAGGACCCATTTTAACCTGTTACCCAACCCATCCAACCACCTAGTTTTGCAACCTTCATATACATAAAAGAAACAAATGAGTGCGTCCATCAACCTCGAGCTCGATTGATCTTGATTTTAGGTTACCCAGCTCAGCTGCTGATTTTCCTGTACACTCTTTATATTCCACCACTTCAGCTGTTAAATTTTGAACTAATGACAACTGGCGATCACGATCTTCTCTCACTTGGTGCAAATCTCCTCTCAAACATCCAACTTCACTAGCTAAAGCATCTTTTAGCTTCAATGACTCTTCTAAACTCACCTAAATAACTCAAATTTTTAGTACATAATCATTAAAATAAGCAAAAGGTTAGAATCTGAACAATGTATTATAAATCTGACTTTGGTAGATGCCAGTTGATCCTGCTGAGACTCATGGTAGCCTCGTAAGGTACTTAAATTCTCCATTAAAGCAGCTTTTTCTCGTTCGACTTTATTAAGGGTCTCACTGGTTTGATTAAGCTCTGCTTGGAGCTTACTGTTGTATTGTTGTAAGCTCGCATTGTACTCCTGCAATCTCTTGTACATATCATTGAGTGATATTACCTAGAGCCCGAATAACATGTTAGATTTTCAAAACATAAAGACTAAACCAATGGATATGATTAGAACTTAAAGATGTAGATGAAAAATTAACAACCTTCTGATTTGAGCTTGAGCTTTCTCTCTGAGCTTTTTCAAGATCTTCTGTGAGGGAAGCTAGTGAGCTTTCTGCTGTCATTCTGGCATCTGTCTCGGACATTAATGATTCAGTTGCAGCCTGAAATCAAGATCATTTATCAACAACTGACTTAATAAGTGAACTAATCAGACGCTTGATTCGAATCAATACCAATTTTTCAGCCTCTTCTTTTGTGAATTTCTCTTGTAAAACAGAGTAATTTGCTCGCAATTCTTCGATTATTGAGTTCAATTCTTCTTCTTTTGCATTCATTAGACTTTCTAGAAACCAAATTTACAAATCAACACACAAATCAATTTGGGGGTGGTAAATATCAAAACAAGAAAGATTCAATTAGTCAATAAAATCTATACCCATTTCATCAGATTTCTTCTGTGCTGATTCAAACAGCTTTTTAAGCCTCTCGTGTTCAAAAGAAAGCTCCCTTCACAATCTTGAAACCATTTCACACACATTCTCAGCTTTTTGATATAATCCATCATCATCTCACTTTTTCCTAAAAACCCACAAAAATTAACATCACATAAGCTGCAAAAATAGCTATATGACACCGATCCCACTACCCAAAAACACACACACACCACACAAGAACCTTGAGATTGAATTTATCTTTGGTTCTGATCTTCGTATTCAACAGCGCATCAACTTCTTCTCTTGTAAACTCCATCGCTCCACAGTCCGACCCGGCAATGCTACCGGGTCCGGACCGCATACTCGGATCTTGACCGCCATTAACAATCGTAAAGGCTTGCCGAGGTGTAATTGGTGTTCTGCTACCGTTAGCCGTTCCCACCATTGTTTTCAGATCTTCAACACAATCTCATCAAAACCCACCACAAAGTTCTTCAGATCTTCTCCATTCTTCAAGAAATTACTCTCAAAACACTGTAAAAAGAGGTGTAAGGAACAGATTGGGGAGACAGAAGAAAAGGGTTTTGATACTCAGAAAGAAACGTGAGAGGAGTTTTGTGTTATTGTGGAGGTGGGTCAGTGAATTGCAGGTAGAGTGTGATGCAGACAATGGTAATATGATGGAGAAATTGTTTTCTGAATTTCTTTATTGCTAGATTTAGTTTTTAAATTATTTACAGAAATCTAAGAAAAGATATAATAAATTTATTTAAAAAATTGAATTTAATCTTTTTCCTGGTGAGTAACGGTGGTGTTAGGTGTAAACATGTAGTGTCATTGACTGTTTCCTACAATATAAAGGTAAATTGAGTAAAAAAGGTGCAATAATGTTGGTTTTGAGAGCTTAGAATTATTGGTTCTTTTGTCTTTATTATTTATTGTTTTTAGAAAATTAATTAACACGTACTCTTAATTTTACTTTTAAATTTTTGTTATATTCATATAATACTCAAACCTTGAACTTCATGAAGAAAACCACAATCGTATATGTTCCAAATTTTTCTTTTTGACAACAATAAAGTAGAATTTTTAGGTGAAGTTTATCAAGTAACTTTAGAATCCACAACATATAGGATGGATATGGGATTAAGTGATACTCGACCTGATTACCCAAAACTATAAACTCGTTTATCCGAACACATACACGAAATTCTTATTTTTATATAAGAGAAAATTGAACTAATTCTTTTGGATATTAGATATGTATTTTGGACTTGAAAATTTATGGTATGAATATACTTGTTAAATTTTAAAACATTTTATTGTACTTGTTTTTGAATCTCTATGAGAATGTTTAAGCAACTTGTTATAGCTATTTTTAATGCTAAATTTACCGAATAAAGATGTCATTGTAGTTTTTATTACATAAAAAATAATGGAGATAGTCATATCTAATATTAAAATGGGGTAGTTAAATATATAAAAATAAAATTATATAAATGAACTCGACAACCCGACATCCATTAATCGATACCCGCAAGTATGCCCATAATTTTATTACAGACTTATAGAAAAATAAAATTGATATATATTATTTTAATTCGTTGGTAATAGATAATAGCTAGTATTAAGCCCCTCGCGTTGCTACGGAGGCGTAAAAACACGTCAAGTAACATAAAAAACACACCACCGATAACGACCACCAACACCGAAAAACTCGTATCAGAACACGAAAAAAATAAAACCGATCTTGAAGCGAAACATAGCACTAAAGACATACTACTGTTAGACAAAACGTAAAACATATCAAATAACAAGTAAATCGATCTTGGACCACCGAGTTGCAACATTGTCGTTAAACAGGAAAAATAAGCATAAAGACGTATGATGTGGCGTGTTAACTCATAGTATGAAAACGGAAACATAAAACGAAATTTTTTTATAATATAAAAAGTATAGGAAACAAAGTTAAAAGTAAAAAAAGTATTTGGCTAAATTATAAAAGATATAAAAGTATTAAATTAAAATAAAAAATTAAAATTAAAATTAAAATAAAGAAGACAAAAGATAAACAACTTACAATATATAAAAAAAGTTGGAGTAGATTTATATTCTTAAAAGTAGGAAGTTGGCTTGGGTTTATTTTATAAATATTTTAACGAGAGATCGGCGGTACTAGAGGAAGAGACCCCTTAGAGCATCTCCAACGGCTCTATGCGGACGGGCCACGTGGAGTTTGGATGTGGACAAAGCCATTGGAGCACCCCACACATTCGTCCTGTTGGAGTTGAAGTTTGGAATTTCAAACTTGAAAGAACTTCAAATTGTGGGTCCCACCATAACACTTTAATGGAACAAAATTTTTAATTAATACAAATATAATTACATTCTTTACTTTTAATTAATATAAATGTAGTTAGATTCTTTAATGAATACTTATACTTAAATTAAATGTAAAATAGGTTTTAAATTATTAAAACATATATTAAGTTAACTAAAATTGACTTAAAACATAGATTAAGTAACTAAAGTTATAAAGTTCAAATTAATTACTTTCATATTATAATTTTCCATTTAAATTTTATCGGCTAATTTTTGTAACGGCTAGTTTTTATAACGACTAGTTTTTATAACAGCTAGTTTTTGTAACGGCTAGTTTTCTAACGGCTAGTTTTCTAACGGCTAGTTTTTCTTATTATAAATAGAAGTATTTCTTCTTCTTCCTCATCACACAATCCAAATTTATCACATTCAAGTCTCACACTAAAGAATGAGTTCAAGTGACGATGAAACTCCACAATCTCTTGCCTTACCTCAACAACCGTTTATGACTCCTTCTTTAGTTAATGATGCGCAATTTATGCAATTAGCCATTAAGCAGCACGAACTATTGATGTCCGATGACTTCGAAAGGATATCTTTGCAAGTAAAGCACCATGATACCAAAGAAGGGACCAGTTCCAGACGTTCGAAGCGCAAAGAGATAGTCAGGAATCGTGTAGATGGAGACGCTCGTCTTTGGAACGACTACTTTGCTCCGAATCCGGTTTACAACGAAGATTTGTTAGGACGCGGTTTCGAATGCATCGCCATCTTTTCAATCGAATAGTCGATGATTTAAAAAACAACTATCGCTACTTCACACAAAGACTTGATGCGGCGGGTAGAATTGGTTTATCTCCTAATCAAAAATGCACATGTGCCATACGTATGTTGGCATATGGCATCCCAGCTGACCTAACCGATGAATATATACGTATTGGTCAAAGTACCGCCCTCGAGTGCCTTCAAATGTTTTGCAGAGGTGTTATTGAACTTTATTCAAAAGAATATCTAAGAAGGCCAAACGAAAATGACATCCAACGGTTATTGGAGGTGCACTCAGAAAACCACGGGTTTCCCGAATGCTAGGAAGCGTTGATTGTATGCATTGGGCATGGAAAAACTGCCCAGTTGGCTGGAAAGGTCAATTTACACGAGGTGACCATGGGCATCCAACCATTATGCTTGAGGCGGTTGCATCACAAGACCTCTGGATTTGGCACGCCTATTTTGGAGTGGCGGGGTCGAATAATGATATGAACGTTATAAATCAGTCACCAATATTCAACGAAATTTTAGAAGGTAACGCACCACCATGCAATTTTGTGGTGAATGGAACACAATACAACATGGGATACTATCTTGCGGATGGTATTTATCCTGAATGGGCAACGCTTGTGAAAAGCTTCACATATCCACAAAACCCAAAAATGCTAGAATTCAAAAAACGCCACGAGTCAGCAAGAAAAGATGTTGAGAGAACATTTGGTGTCCTCCAAGCTCGATGGCACATTATAAAAGGGCCTACAAAAATTTGGGACCTAAAGACTATAAGCGACATAATGTATGCATGTATTATATTACATAACATGATTGTAGAAGATGAAGGGAACGCAATAACTGATTGGGCAGATGATGAAAGTGATGGACCTGAACTAGCAAACCATGGACCAACAACAGATTTCGAGGGACACTTGGCAAGGTTCAAGTGTATACGTAATCGTGAAGCTCATCAAGCGTTTCGGAACGATTTGGTGGAGCATATATGGTCTATTGGCGTTTGTAACTTTTTTAAACATTTTTTTGTTTGTGTGTGGTTTCATTTGATCTTTTGTTTATTTTTAAGTTGCAAGATATGTAATTTTAAATTTCTATGTTATGTAATTTTTACTTTTAGGTTTGTTTTTTAAGTTTTAGACTTGTAATTATTTTTTTCAGTAACTTTTTCTTTTTCAGTAGTTTTTTTCTTTTTCAGTAGCTTTTTTCTTTTTCAGTAGCTTTTTCTTTTTCAGTAGCTTTTCTTTTTTCAGTAGCTTTATCTTTTTTAGTAACATTAATAAATAAAATAAATTTTTTATCAGAATTACATTATAAATAGACTCATAAGACTACACCATTTCAACAACCTACTCATAATCCTCTAAAAATCTATCATATTTTGGTGTTTGAAATGGATGATGATACTTCGTTTCAACATTTGCTGAGTGATGCTAATAACTCAATCCCTACTCCAAACCCTATTCCACCATTCGGTTTTCATCAACCTCAGCAACCTGGATTCTTTGCATACCAGAATTCAAACCTTGGTTATCCATCATTTCCACAACAAACCGGTTATCCACTATTTCCACCACAACCCGGTTATCCACCATTTCCACAACAACCCGGGTACCCACCATTTCCACAACCTGGGTACCCACCATTTCCACAACAACCTGGATATCCACCATTTCCACAACAACCTTGTTATCCAAACTGTGAAACAACAACTCCAAGTTCCGGTGACACTCAATCATCACAAACTTCAACACCATCACCACGATTGGTCACTATGCTTCTCCGGCTGCTAGAAAAAAAAAGGGAGTGATTTCTGGGCGCGCATAGGAGAATATTTCTGCAACAATCCAGGGTTTTCACGTTCTGCAGACATCTTGAAGTCACACTGGCATATGGTAGCGAAACCAGTTCAAAAGTATTCTGGGATTTACAACCGCATTAAAGCTTAAAAGAGAAGTGGTTGGTCTGACGAAATGATCACATCTTTAGCTGTGGAAGAGTATATTGCTGAATGCGGAACCAGATTTCAATACGACCATGTGTGGAATATCGTGAAAGGAAACCCGAAATGGCACGAGCCGGTCCCCTTTCAACCAAAGAGGACTAAGACATCAGTTGCCGGTGATTATAGCACATCAGCTTCTGATGGGCACTCAACCCCGGTCAATCTCGACGATGATACTCCTATCTCGTTTAAGGATTTCAATCTTGTAGACGAGCCAGACGAGTATCAAGGACCGACTCGTCCAATCGGGCAAAAGAAGGAAAAGGCAGCGAAGGTAAAGGCGGCAAAGGCAAAGGCGAAGGCAAAAGATACACAGAGAATTCCGAAGAGTATGATGGGTGGATTAAAAAAAATCTGAATCCATGGATGTCTTCAAGAGTCAAATGGACCAATTCCTCTATAACCAAGACATCAATATACTAATGATGGATCGAACTCACATGGATGAGGAGAGATTGGCAACGCACCTGAAGATATGTGAAGCTATTAGGCGAAAACATAATCTTTAAGTTGTGTGATCTTTAATTTTTAGGTGGTGTGCTTTTTATTTTTTAGGATTTGTAATTCTTAAGCTTTAGGTTGTGTGGTGTTTAATTTTTAGGATTTGTAAGGTGATGTGATTTTTAAATTTTAGGATTTGTAATTTAATCTTTAAAAGTTGTGTGTTTTTTAATTTTTATTTTCTGTAATTTTAAAAATTTTAGATTATGTTTATATTTTAAATTTTATTTTAAGTAATTCTAATTTTTAGTATATTAAATAACATGGAATATAAAATACATGAATTTCTTAGTTTATAAAGAAAATGTAAAAGTGGGTGATGATGTGGAAATGAAGGGTGTTTGAAAGTGGACGTATTGTTGGAGGAAAAATGAGGGTTTTTGATGTTTGAAAGTAGACGGGTGGAAAGCTGATGTGGCAGCTAATGTGGCGCGTTTGGTTTTAAAGCCTGTGTTTGTTGTTGTTGATGCTCTTATGAGTTAGGACTAGATAATCAGTGTCAGGCACATAACTCCATGAAGTTAGAAACTAACATATAGGCCCCTAAGCTTTACCATTGGTTCAAAACCAGACCTCTCAGTTTGCACATTATCTAATTTAGGACCGACTGTCGATACTATTTTATTCCTTTGTTTTGATGTGGCTAGAAACACATCCACCTAGAGGTGTACAAACCGGTTTGGGGGCCCAAACCGGTTCGGGCCCCAAACCGAAAACGGTTTGGTCAAAGTCGGTCAAAACCAGTTTGGCCCCAAACCGGTTCGGGTTCAAACGGTTTCAAAACCGTAAAAATCAAACCTATCAAACCGGTTTGGGTTGGTTTGGAACCGGTTCGGCCCAAACCGGTTTTTTTTGTTTGTTTGTTATATTCAAACGAAATTTTAAACTTTTAATAAAACATAAATATTTATAACATTTTATATAATTTAAAAGAATTTATATAATTTAAATAATTTATAACATCTTATAACATATATAAAACAATTTATATTATTTAAACAATTTATAACATTTATAAACATATATATATACTATTTATTAACATTTATAAACAATTTAAGCATTTTAACAATTAATAACATTTATAAACAATTTAAACAATTTATATCATTTATAAACAATTTAAACATTTTAACAATTTGTAACATTTAAATAATTTAAATGAAAGTATTTGTGGAGAGCGTTTTTGAGATTTTTGAAAGTAGAGAGTGTTATAAGTTGTTGTGATTCAACCAAAACATCAAATACATATATATAGTAACCTAGTGGGGGTATAATGGTAAAAAAACATAAAAAACGGTCAAAAATTGCAAAAAAACGGCTATATAGCCGTTGGGTAACGGTAACCGGTTTGAAAACCGGTTTGGGAGATCGGTTTGGAACCGGTTTGAAAACCGGTTTGGGAGATCGGTTTGGAACGGTTTGAAAAACGGTTCGGTTTGAAAACCGGTTCGGTTTGAAACTGATTTGAAACGTGAAAGTATTAAACCGATCAAGAACCGGCGGTTCGGGCCCGCTTTGAAACCGGTTTGGGCCAAACCGGTTTGGGCCTCAAACCGGTTCCGGTTTTTTTGACCGAACCGGTTCCCGAACCGGTTTTTTTGGCCACCTCTACATCCACCCATGTCAAAGATGAGTTTTTTTAAGATAAATATATACTACTTTTAAACAAAATTATAAATTATATAGGTATGAATTTACTCTAAAGAATATTTGTCTTTTACTATTTTGTTACGATCAAATCAAAATGGCTTGAATACGAGTATCTAATTTGGGTTTTTTCTCATATTCAATAATGTAACTAATATTTCCACTAATCAATTACTAATATTACTTAAAACATATATTAACTATAGACTATTCTACCTTTAAAAAAATAACATAAATTAATAACCAAATTTCAAAAATATTTTAATTAGGTTACTCATGTATTTTGTTCGAATTGGGTCGCTAAACATCAAATCGAGTCACTATCGAATTGTTTGGAGTCAAGAAATATATAAAAAATAAGATGTGGGAGTCGAGATTCTCTATATATGTAATAACAAAAAATTTAAATACATGTTAGATGTCTTTAAAAAATAAAAAATAATTAAAATTCATGTCACCACTCCCAATCTACATCTAAAAAAGAAATATATATTTGCTAATTGACATAAAAAGAAAAAAATGTTAAAAAAATGTTAAAAATATGTTTAAATCTTTAATTTAAATAAAAAAAAATAAAAGTTGAGTTATTTAATTAGAATATTTTTTAAACTTTGGTGATCTAATTGAAACACTATCAAACTTGATTATTATTTTGTAAAGTTATCCCTAAAAACTATAAAGTTGTTAAAACAAAATAATCAGTTTTTTTGCAAGTTATAATGTCCTTCTAGTTACTATAATAAATGGATTATCAAAAATTATGCAACTTAGTCGATTACACCGGTTAAAAGCAAAATTTAGATAATTAACCATGTTTACACATCATACACGAGAATGCTTACTATAATCAATCACCAATCATATCATAACATGTACACATGCATGATGTCAACTTACCATGATAATATAAAATAGGTCTAGTTTTCATGAGTCAATAATCACTCTTGGTTTCCATCAATTTAGAAACCAGGGGGAAATGGGATGTAATGATCCATTTCAATTAGTATTATGATAATGAGTTAATATTTAAATAAATTCCCAAATAATATACATTGTGAAAGACAAAAAGCACGAAATGGTCCTAAAACAGTAAGCAAACAAAGGAAGTAAGTTATGAGGCTTACCTTAGTCCATGTCTATTACTAGTCCAGCTATTTATGTATGAAATTATCATACGAAAGTCTCAAGCATGCCACCAATTTATTGTCTTGAGGTGATATGACTTTTGGAATGTTGGGTTATATTTTGATGATCATAAATAAGTTACTCTTATTAAAGTTGGAATTTCTCCCTTCAATATTATTCTTATAGTTTTACATCAAAATTATTGGTTGCTCTTATGCATACATACACACATATATGGAAGGGATCCTTTGAAAATAATATTTATAATTGATAACCACAAAAACCATGGGTTATGTAAATGTATTTACGTGTTATCATGTGTACAACTATAGATTATATACATGTAACTCATTCAAGTTACATATATGTAATTCATTTCTCATCATCTTCATTTCTTAGATTTTAAATTTAAATATATAATAACCTTAAATAATAAGATTGAGGTTTACTCGGTTACATTTTAAAAATCTAGAAAAATAAATGATTTATAAATTATATAATTAGCTAAATATGGTTTTTATGGTTTTTAGTTATTAAATGGTTTTCATAAGATTAAAGGTGTTTTCTTATTTTTAAGAGACAATATTAGAATGGATAAATGTACATCTAAAGGACATTATTGGAATTTTACTCATCTCAAAAGGGGTACTTGAATAAAGATTTGCATGGATACAAGCACATCAAATCAAATCTAAAACATTATGTAAAAAAAACTTTTAACCCCAAATCAAATAACTTTGAAATGAAAACCACAAAAAAATTCCCTTCACCAATCCTTGAAGAACATTTTAATTTATTCAGACAGTTGAAGTTAACAAGAAAAGTAGTGCTCGAAACCAAAAGGCAGTTATTAAAATGTCTAAATGTTTGAGAGGATGTGTAATTAAAAGGATGAAATCAAAAAGGTATGTAGTGTTTATATCAAATTTATTCAGTATGTTTGCTAGTAATCCTTAAAGTGAAAAGAATATGGTTTTAAAAACGTTAATTTGAATAGTAATCGTTTAAAGCAATTCTATACAAATTTCTTAAAACAAAATGAAGATTTAGGTTTAGGGAAATGTGGTTGTGAATTGTTATTTCATTATACTTGTATTGATTATCAGTTTAGCCCTAAAATAAAATTTGATTTTTGTGTTTACAGAAGAAAAAAAGCATAAAACATCAATTCTATGGTTAATAATCTTAACTAGTATAACATTGCAACATATGTAACGATAAAACATAAATGACCAGAGATTAATTCAAACAGACTACAAACATATAGTTGTGATGTATTTATACTTGTGTTATGTATATTTATTGTTGAGATTCGCAAGAGTTGTATGATAATCTAAAGTAGTATGATGATTTTCATAGAATAAGAGGTTGGTATTGTGGTATATGTGAATAACTTGGATAATAATCATGTATGACAAGTTGATACGCTTGATTAAATGAGATTGCAATTAATATGTCACCATGGGTCAAATGGGTCAACTAGATCAAATGAGTCTTGTTTCCAAAACCTTGGGTCAATGTGTTTGATGAGCATCTAGGATTGGTAAGCTTTCTGTGTACACGTACCTTTGTACTTGTCTGTTTTAGGTAATCCTTGAAGGGTTATCTTTCCATCCATCGTTAGCTCTTTGTTATGGTTAGTTGCGAACCAAGTGAGTTCATGCCCCATGCTTTTATACACTCTCATTTCGGGGAGATAACATACTCATCTACAAACGCTTTACTATTATTATAAGCTGTGTATAGTTTAACATATTGTATTATACCTTGAAAGTCCTCACACTTTTGGATCGTTAATAATGGTAACTAGCGGAAAATCTTGGGTAGTACTTCTTGGTTTGACAAGCCCTACCTGTGCGACTCGAGGTCAAACAGGTGCAATATTGTTCTAAGCACAAACATCATCATGACTTGGTAAGTCATGACGGGAGACAACAAATGCAACACAGTCAGCTTCGATTGTGAAATTATTATTGTTATTATATATGAATATAGACTAGCTATCTATTTCAATGCACTTATGATGTTATACAATTATTATTGTTTATGTTTAATACAAACTCTTGAACTCACCAACTATTGTGTTGACACTTTTAGTATGATATTCGCAGGTTGTTAACTCGAGTTACTTGTAGGAGCACATCACAAGTCAAGCATGCATTTTAAGACTCTATATTTATGACATGACATTTGGTTTTACTTTTAGGTTTTTAAATATTGAGTTGGCATGTGTTTTGCCAAAATTTCACTTATATACTTTGGGTTGTTTTATTTACAAAATGCTTCAACACTGTTTTAAAGTTTAGACTTTGGTTGGTTTTATGTTAAATATAGCGTATAGTGTTATTCCGAGTAACTAGTGACTGTGATCCTGGTTTGTTCACTCGCCTAGCGGTACAACCCCGTATGTGGAATTTGAGGGTGTGACAAATGGCTCCGTTGCAGGGGAATTAGTGTGCAATGTGTTATTTTTTGTAAATATTTTTTTTGTTTTCTTCTATTTTTTTCTTTTCTTTTGTTGGGTTATACGGTAGGTGTTTTATGTCTTGTAGGTTACTCTCAAGAAGTTAAAACTCACCATGAATTGAGATTATTATTCATGTACCGATAGCAGAAGTCCAGTTTACACTCAAGAAGATTATCCTGGGTAATTGCAAAATGTGAGGATGCAAGAAAAAAGTTATATAAGTTGGATGTTATTATGATGATGTACCATCAGACATCTTCTCCATATTATGAAGGATATTACCAGTCAGAGGTGAACTACAACTTTGGAAACATACGTGGATGTTAATAGGCATAATCAAGGAGATTCTGAGGGATGCTCGAACCACTCAAATACTTCTCAATGTTATAATCAGAATAAATGTTAGTTTCATTGTCAAAAACAAGAAAATGTTAATATCCAAAATGTTAAGCAATTTCAACATACTTATCAATGTGAGGAGGAGAAAAAGATTGCTCAATTCGAAGTGAAGTTGTCCATGATCGATGAAAGTTTATCACAACACCAACTTTCTTACCAACAACAACTCCAATATCTTAACATAAAATGTGATGTGATTTCTATGAAGATCCAAATTGAAGAGTCACTAGAAAACGAGGTAATGGGGGAGGCCATGGAGATTATTACCATACAAATTCCCTCATATGTTGAAGAGCCATGTGGATGAACGAGTGATGGTTGATAGTTATGATGATAATGTGGAAGAAAAGCCTATGGAACTTCTAGAGCAAGAAAAGAATATGCATTCTCATTTAAAGACAACAAATCTTTTAAAAAATCAAAGACTAAGGTAATCAAAGTTTATCCCAAACCTTCTACTGTACTTATTACTTCGACCAATAGAGTTGAGGAAGAGGAGTTAGGGATGAAGAAAAAAAGGTGACATTGTATGACATTGGACATGTTATTATGAAGTGGCTTCCCAAGAACTTTTTATTTTATAAGCGAATAATTATGAAGCAAATATGGGACTGCCATGTCAATTATCGAGCATTTGTTCGCAACTCGATGGGCAAATGTGCACTTCGACCACCGTAGTGGTTACAGGTACGGTCTAGCTAAAGACCTAAAACTTAGCGCTTGCGGGAGGCAACCCGAGAACTTTGCGTGTGTTCACTAAAAACCCTCACGAGACTACAACTCGTCCACTCGGGTCTACCGAGTGGTTTAAAGGCTTGTTATGTATGCTAAATGCAATTGTGATTCCTACAAAAATGAGTTTTAATTCTCTTATTAGCTTTTTTTTTCATTGGTTTGCTTTGTTTTATGTTGATAGTTCAATCACCACATGCAAATACTCAAGTGTGGGGAGGCGCAGGTAAATTAATGAGGGCTCTCACTAATGAACAGGTTCACGTACTCTTTCTTTCTTGTTGGAATTTTAATTGAATTCTTTTGTATCATAAGATAAACTACCTTACATTAAGAACAATGTATCTTAAGTGTGGGGATAAAGGAAGAATTGAAAAAAAATAAACCTTTTTGAATATTTTCAAATAAGCTTAATTGTGCTTGAGACCCAAAATTTTTCATACATGGCTAATTATCACATCTTTGTCCATGTATAGATCTCTTGACATGGTTGTTTTGAATTATAGTAAAGCACTCACATTATAACTTTTATAAAATTAGGTAGAATTATTAGGAGGCATAACCAACTGGTTGTAGATGACATACGTGCTTTACGTTTTTAACCATTTCTCACCGTTTTTGTGAGAGATTGAGCCTAATTAAGAATTCATAGCATATTTTGATTGGCTTTATATCTTCGTATAATGAGGGAGACCATAATGGGCGTCTAAGTTAGAACTTGTGTAATTGATACATGTCAAAATCATGAACCAATATGTGCATAAACATGATAGAGGCATTAGGAATAAACCAGTTGTTTGAACCCTTTTCTTTTGAATCCCATACCTTGATAATGTTTCTTTAGACACCATGTTGAACCCCAACTTGTCACTTGAATAAGCCCATAACGATAAGCCTACAAAGCCTTAGCCTTTTTATGAAACCTTTGTTAATGAAGTACAATCCATGAGATACCTAGAAGTGTCGTCTCAATAGTAGTTCAATAATAGTATGATTCGTTATAAACATGTGAAAGCAAAACAAAAAAAGAAAAAAAACTAAATGAGAGGTTCAAATGACCAATTATGAAGCAACAAAAATAATGTCAGAATTCAATGATATTATTGCAAATAGAAGATCGAGATTGATATATAAGACATCTGGCATGTTTAAATTGGATTTCATTCACCGTTATCCACTCTACAATCCCTTTCTATCCCACTTTAAACCTTATCCTAACATTACAACCCATGAAAGACCTCTTCATTTATGTATTATATCGTGTTAATTGATGGCGACATGATTAATATACGAGCCTATGATAGAGAGGTACATTCTTGGTTTGAGAGTTCCAGATATACTAGTATATAATCACTAGTCGACAAAACAAACTGAGAGGAGTGTTCATTATGAGAAATGTGAATGTATGAATGTTTCAAGCAAAAGGTGAAGTTATGCCAACTATGGTTATTCTAAGTTTAAAACATGAATTATTACATGTTGGGTTGTGAATCTTACATGATGAAAGTTTAAAACTAAGTATGTCGCATGACCTTAACTTATACAAAGTTATGATAATTTAGCATATCTGATTATGTAAGATGAATTGTGCAAATGAGTTTGTTTGAGGGCAAACAAAAGGTTAACTTTGTTTATGTTTTGATTCATAGGTTTTTGGAGCTTAAAGTAGCTTAATTGGAAACAAAAGAAGCAAAACATGAAAGTTAAAGGACTTAAGATGTAAAAACTAGAAAAATAAAAAAAGAGGTCAAGAAAGATACTCGACGTATGATACTCTGGGTTTGGGCGTATCATACATCAGGTGGCATATGAGGTGGCGTATTGGTGGGCGTATTTGACAAAAGCAATAGAAAGTTGGGCATATGGGCATCGTATGAGGCGACGTATAATACGTCGGTGGGCGTATGATACGCTAGTGGCCTAACATCATCTGGATTTTTTGGATTTTTAAGTTTATTTAAACCAAATCAATCCTAATTCGATCTACAACTTCTTGAAGATGAAAAGTAACAAACTTTAGGTGATTTTTGGTGTTCCAAGACTCCCCAAATCATCCACAAACATTCTCCAATTTAAGATCAAAGGCATAATGAAGATGATGTATGGCTAGGCTTTTCGTGATTACTTCCAGAAGTACGATTCTCGTCAAGTGAGATATTTAGTATGCTTTGATTAGGTTTTTCTAATGAACATTGAGCAATTGAGTGAAGTTTTATGTTTTGATTAATTTAAAATGTTTACTTATAAATAAAGTTGTTTGCTTGATTATTAGTTTTCGATTTTCTTGTATACTGAGCTCATTAGGAAAAGTTGACAATTTGATATAGGTAAATTGGTAACATTGTAAGTGAATGAATCTTAAAAGCTTGTTCATTTGTTGTCACTTTAATCAAAAGCTAAGATCTTGAAGTTGTTCTTGTAGAATTGGAAACCCGGAAGTAATTTTTTTCAATATTTAAGTAAATTAGTTTCAAAGTTCTTTGATTTATGCACGTTTATTCATTAATTCATCCAAAGTTTCAATTTTTAATTCTAAAGTTTGTGTCTTTTAGTTAATCAAGTCATATTAATTAAACACTTTCCGTAATTCCCTGTGGATACGACTTTACTTACACTTGCACAATAAGGTAACTAAGACCGATAAATTAACTTGTTTTTGATCGAGTCTCGACAACCAGATAAAGTCTTAGGAAAAATGGAATTTTTTGAGTAAAAGAAAGAAATTATTGGACCAATCTAAGTCAATATTATACCAACGCGATTGCTACTTGCATTAGTGTAAAAGCTGACCTCACAAGTTTCCTGAGACTATAAGAAAAAGAATGCGAAGTTTGATGTTGCAATTTATATAAAAGTAATATAATTTAAAAAAACTATAAATTAAAAAAATAACGTGGTGATCTATTTTAAAGAATAGAAATGATTAATAATATTGTGATGACACTTGTCAATAACATTTATAATCTGAAAAAATGGGTGTCTAAACAACTAGAATGTCTGTAAGGCCCCGTTCCCGGGACGCTTACAGCTAGTAATTCATCGCACATAAGACATATATTTTGCATTTAATCATCAAAACATTGCAGTGGAAACATAAAACAAATGGCATTTCATTTCATCATAAAAACTTTTGCAAAATAATGCATCGTTTGTCGGTTACAAGATTACATTATTGTATTACATCACAAAAGCTTTAAATAAATGGATGCCATCCAAAAGAGCTGAGCAGCCGCCTCGTGCCATCCTCAGCAATGCTTACCTGCCAACTGGAAAATGCATAAAAGTCAGCATTGCTGAGTGAGTTCTAGTTTATAATAAAACTTACTTTTCTTTCATAAAACCATCCTTTCTCATAAAATCATATTATACTTTACATTCGTTCGTGATCATACATCGTACATACATACAGATAATATCATTATTATCTTCGTCATTCTTTCGTTCATTCTTTCATTCATTCATCATTACTTCTGGTGACATGTACATTACCCCGAACATTATGCACGAAACGGATAACTGGGCCTGAGGTCTCTCATAAACCTCGAACATTATGCACGAAGCTGACTCTAGTACCTAGGGCAAGTAGATTCACCAGTTATCTTTTCTCTTTCATTCAGATCAATGCCATATGATATACCCCGAACATTGTGCACGAAGCGGGTAACTGGGCCTGAGGTCTCTCATAGACCTCGAACATTGTGCACGAAGCTGACTCCAGTACCTAGGACAAGCAACAAGGATCCCATACGTATGGTCAATCACAAGGATTAGACCCTAGTGTGCATCCTTCTGGGGTAGCTAACCCGCACACAGTTGAGCAAACACCCTTCATTGGGCGTGAACCTCCATACATTTGCTTGCAAGCCTTTCTTACATTCATTCATTCATTAATGCATGCATTCATTCATCATGTTCCTTTTTCATTATCTTTCACTTTACATTACATAATACTTCGTTCATTCATTCATTATCATAACATGTAAAGCCATAGGAAAGATAATCATACAACATCACAAGAAACATAAACATACCATTTATACATCATCATGCATGGCATCATACATACACACATACATCATGCATAACCATGCAACATCATCATCATCATAAGCATCAAGTACACATCATTACGTGCCCATCATACCATCTATGACCCCCATAAGTCAACATTCATAACCCCCGGGAATCTCCTAGGTCAAGTCTACATTACCTCTTTCTCAAAAAGTCAGAATTTTTCTAAGTGTTCATCCGCATTTCCTATAGTCATCCGCATTTCCTACAGTTCATCCGCATTCACTATAGTCCCTCCGCATTGAATTTACTTCATCCGCATTTGTCATCCGCATTAGCCTAACTCATCCGTATTTCCATACTTAGTCAAATGCTCATCCGCATTGACTCAATTCATCCGTATTGACTTACTTGCTCATCCGCATTTCCATACACAGTCAAATGCTCATCCGCATTTCCTGCACTTGGCCAATGCTCATCCGTATTTCCATACATAGGCAAATGCTTATCCGCATTGACTTCATCTGCATTGACCTACCCATTGGTTATTGCTCATCCGCATTAACCCCTTTCATCCGCATTTACTTCCACACACTTAGGTAGATTTAAAAACTTATCAAATGGGTCTAAAACATCAGATTCAATTTCCATGCACCATTCACCATGTTCTAAGCTTAATTCTTCCCCTCTAAGCCTTAGGAACACAATCATACATCATCAAGCATGAACATAGTCACACATCACATCATAACATCATCATACACACATTCAAGCATACGGGTCCGAAACCCAGCTATATAAAAACATACATTCATGCATTTCCAGCCCCAAAATCAGTTAAAAGCCAGTAAAAGAGGGGTCCTAGAACTCATCTTTGCAGCTTCTGAGTATGGCTTCCTCCAAACTCGTTTGCAAATTGAATTCAACCGCTATAAACCCACTAAAAACATACCCCAAACACATACAAACACACATAAGCATAAACCGAGGATAAGACCTGTCAAGAACACCATAAAAGCATGAATTCTTACCTTGAATTCGAACTCTTTCTTGTTCTTCCTTCAAAACCGAGAACTTGCTGCTCTTTCTCTCTCTAAAACCTGAAAATTAGAGGTGTATGTGACATATGGGCGGGCGTACCACCTTTTACACCCACTTTTCAAACATTTTGTCCTTTTGGATACTTTTTACCCCTAGACTTGGGTTTTATTCCTTTTTCTTCTTTTCTTTTACTTTATTCTTCTCATCCTTGACTTTAAAATAACCAGGTGTTACAATGTCCCTTAAGTTGTGTAAACTACTCATTTGAAATTGAATATATCAGATTAAATGTTAGCAACATACTTCAATCTCCCTGAAATTCGATCAGTAAAAAAAGACTTATTGGGTTTTCATAATTACCGAGGGTTTTTAATGATTTAGATTTTGTATGCATATATATATACATATCTATATACATACATATATACATACACACATATAATATATATACATACATATATATATATATATATATATATATATACATATATATATATATAAGTGAGGGAACAAATGAAAACCATATTTATAATTAAAAACCATGAAAACCACCACTACTCAATCACATAATTTATAATTGATTTAACTTTTTAATTATTTAAAGTATATTTATGTAAAATCCAACCATATTTTTCAAGGTCATTATATATATTTCATATAAAATCCAAATAACATCGATGATGACGAAACAACTTACGTATACGTAACTTGTAGGAGCTACATGTACGTAACTTGTAGGAGCTACATGTACGTAACTTGTAGGAGCTACATGTACGTAACTCTTAGTTGTACACTTGGTAACACATACTTACATATATATAACATATACATGTATGTAACTCTTAGTTGTAAACTTTCTAACACGTACTTACATATATGTAACCCTTGTTTTCACGGTTTTCAGTTATAAACATGGTTTTCATTTGATCTCTCCCCTATATATATATATATATATGTGTGTGTGTGTGTGTGTGTGTGTGTGTGTGTTTGTAATTAAATATTGAATAAAATGTTTTCAAGTCTTAATAGACTACATATAACTTGTATACTCAAAATGTAACTTGTATACTAAAAAATGTTAGTTTCATATGTAATGAAATACTTTTTGAATAATGTATGTGTGTGTTAATACACAAACTTGATATGTATAATGTATATTGTAAAACTGTGAACGCACATCTCGTATGCTAGTTTTTTTATTATCAAAATAGCATTCAAAGTCTACGTATGCAAGTTGATGTTGTCCCTGCCAAACGTGCATATTTTGTATACGTATACCATATTTTGTATGCATATAACAATTTGAATATACTCAGTTGCCCATAACTTTGTATGCACTTATTTTAAATTCTTTTTAACATCGCCCATTGTTGTAATGAATACTTGAATAGCATCCCAGTTTGAGTATAACAAATAAAATATTTAACTTATGTGAAGGGTCTTTTATTTACATAAGATAGTTTATTTAGGCATGATTCTTATATATGTGAAGGTTAAAATTAACATCCATAATAGTAAAGTACTAAATGTTTAACATGTTAAGTTTATGTTAATATGTTAGTGATAGTTGACTAAAATTGGTCAAAGTGGGAGAGGTAATTCACTATCTTGTCAATTATGTGATGCCAGAGTGTGAAGGTATGGTGTCTTGGAAGAAAATTATGGGAGAATGAAGAAAATGAGTAAGGGGCCAAAAATCAAGCATTGTAAAGGTGAAATTTTAGAGGTTTAGGAGCAACCGCCATCTAATGAAGGATAAAGCTTAATAAGTGGATCCTAACCCAAACGTAGATTTTTTTAAATGTGATCTTAAGTTATAGACTAGATTATGAGAGCAAATTAGGTATTTTTAAAATTTTTCTTAAGGATAATCTATTTCATGTGCGTATTCCTATTAGGGTCCATGAACCCCAATAAAAATGAGTAAATCTTAATGCATGTCTTGAAAATTTTGGGTATAACGTGGGTTGTATTGATAATGCAAAAATAATAGATAAAATGTAGTACTGTTGAGCTATATACATTCCTTTTAATCCACAAAAACTAATAGAACATGTTGAAAATGATTGCATAATCAATTTAAGTGTTTGAGAATGTGGTTTTTTTGGCCTAACATGATGGAATTTATGAGTTCATGTTAAACTGATAATAGATTCCATGAGTGGGTGGGAATGATCAAAACCTTACTTATAGAGGATAAGGATCATGAATGGATGCGGAAGAATAAAAATAAATAAGTTTCATTGTTAGGATCTGGTATTTGACTAAACACTAACTGATTAACGTGTTAAACCAAACCAAATAGTGCGGAATCCTATTTGATTGGCGATCCAATCAGTGAGAACGCACGTAAAAACAATAATGTATTGAAACTAACGTCAAGAATCGATCTATAGCGTTTTATGAACTTGGAATACGAACTTGGAGGCTTCTGGACGGCTAGGGTACGTCTAGATTCGAAGTGGATTGAATGCTTACGTTTTTCCACGAATTAAGTTGTATTTATAGGTTAGGATTGCTCATTCGGGCGACTGAACCAGTAGGATGGTTCATTCGTGCGATTGAGACGTGCGGTTGATCCATTCGCATGGCTGAGTGTTCAGTCGTGCGACTGAGTCAGACGCATGAAGTTGTTCAGGCGTATAAACTATCTAGGCGCATGGACACTCAGTCGCATGGCCATTCGGACGCATGAGAACTTCACTTCACCAAGTTTGAGTGTATTCAATATTCTAACATTATGTATAACACTTCAAACAATCACAAACCTATATAATTAAGTCAATATGCATTAAACAACTCATTAATGAAATATTAAACATTATAAACACAACCAAACATTTGTATTTCATTAAGTACCCAATAGTTACATAAGTGTAAGACATATTACATTCAGATCAGGATCTAGATACATATATGTATCAATAAACTCCCCCTTGGACCTAGATCTATCTATTGTCTAATATCTTTCATGATTTCCTCAAACCTTTTGTACTTAGCTTCTTTGGTAACTCCTGTGTTTATCTCAAAAACAAAACAGAGTCTTATCACCTTTTGGAACTGTAAAGCTTGTACAATATCCTAAGGGTCGTAGAACAGTGGCCACTTGTATAAAGTATAAACATCTTGTGTTGACAAGTTGGTGAGCCACATCGGGTCAAATACCCTTATGGTTTCCATTGTGCCATTCCGATTCAAGACTATCACGGCTTCTCCCGTTCTCCAATCGTAGTACCACCATTTGAAGTGTGGAGTGAAGTCTTGTGGCATCTCACGTAATGGGATCTTAGACATTGTACATGGTGGACTCCACTTCAGCACTACTCTAGGTTTACCAGTTATGGCATCAACTTCAGATCTTCTGATGTACCTCATTGGTTGTTGAGGTTTGAAGTTGACCCATCTGGTGTGGTACTCCCTCTTTAGAGCAGCTTCAAACCAGCCTGACATCTTACGAGGGTCAGCATATAGCAAGTTTAACTTAGCTAACTGGTTGAGCTCAAAACCTGGAAGAGTCTTCAGATTATGTGGAAATCTGAAGTACTCTATTCCCTTCTCATGTTTAACTGCGTAAATGTTGAGATCTGCAAAATGTGCCCACGCTATGATCCTGCCTGCCACCTTTTGATGTTTCTTGACCTGATACAGTTTGGTGTAGACAGTAGACGTTGTAGCGCTGCGTTGGGCTCTTCTCTCTTCAAAACATGCTGCCCATTAAGCCTTTTTGATGTTTACTTCAGCGTCTAAGGCTTGGGCCTTCTCTTTTTCCTTTTCTGACTCTTTCTCCATTCTGTCCAGAGTCGCAAAAGTGTCACTGACAAGAGTGTCTCCCAGATTGGGAATAGCAGTTCCCTCCTTGTCAGTGTACTTAGGATAGTGTTGAGCCATGATATCTTCTATCTCAATCTCATCGACATCCTAAAGCTCATCATCACTTTATGTTTGCACAGTTGGAGCATCTTTCACAATCTCATCAGCGTTTAGTTGGAACATTTCAGCTATCTGCTCGTCAGTGAGATTGTGAATGATTTCTCCTTCTTCAGGAGTATACATTACCAATCTCCTGACAATACCCTGCAAATCAAGAATTAATGTCAGTTGAGTCTTGACCTGTTGGAGGGGAGCAATGTCATATTCATCTATTTGGGAATCAGGATCTGCTTGATTTAAACATTCAACACAACAATCATTAGCTAATAATCAAGGCATAATCATTTACATGACATATAAACATTCATTTCATTAATTTTACTCATAATCCAAATACAAGTGATCTTAAATAACAATAAGACATCTAAGCATTACTCTTGTCCTGGAGCATCGGCTCTTCTGCTGGCGGGGCTGATGTGAAGGCACCTTGATCTTGTGCTCGTTTGGTCCTCCTTTCACTGGCAGATGTGGCACCCGCAGCAGGTGAGTCATCATCATCATCTCTCTAACATCATCTCCAACATCCCCAGTAGCATCAGTGTGATCATCACCATCATTATCTTCATCATCACTATCATCATCACTATCATCCCCATCCCACTCTTTGATCTTAAGTGGCTCTTCCTTGGATCCTTTTAGGCGTAGCATGATGGTCTTGTTAGTAGTCTCCAACTCCTCAATCTTCTTTGCTGATAGAACATTTTGCTCTCGGAGTTGGGACATCTCTACACGTTGAATCTCCATCTGTTGTGCCTGTTGAGATATCTGCTGAGCTTGGGCAGCAGTAAGCTCTACAAGTTGTCGCAGCTGAGCAGTCTTCTCTTCTTCTGCCGCTAACAGCCTCAGCACCATGCGGTTAAGTGCCGAGAGCTGTTCCTCTACCCCACTGGGAGGCAGAGGTGATCTTGATGGATATGGAGAGAAAGAGGATGGTGCGGTAGGGTGGCTAGTGGTGGTAGTGGTGGCAGTGGTGAAGATTGGTGGTGGTATAGATGATGGTGGTGGTGATGTAGGTGTGAATGGTGTGGTGGTGGATGGAAGGGTGGTAGTGGTGGTAGGTGGAAGGGTGGTAGTGGTGGTAGGTGGAATGGTGGCTGTGGTGGTGATAAAGGTGATTCTGCGTTTCTTCCTTTTCAATCCATGGGGCTGAGCCATCCTCTTCTTCCTCGATCCTGTCGAGGAGGATGCTCCCCCTAGTACACGGCTTGGCGGATCGGGAGCATAAGTGGGGTCAGCAGCATTCTCTCCCGATCCACCTGGGCGTTCACCAACCGCCCGAAGCCCTCGTTATGTGGGAAAAACTTTACTTCCCACAGTCCGAGTCAGCGGCTCCTCATCTGACTCATCTTCTTCTTCACCAGGCATGAAATCCTGGTCGAACCCAGCAGTCTCCGCTCCGTCCCTAGTGGGAGCAGATGTTGGAGATGGAATAGCAGTAGTGGGACCCCTTTGTTGAGTGGGTCCTTCATCTCCAGCATCTCCGCTATCATCATCGGAGTCATCAACAGGGAGCTGTATCTGCTCTTCTTCAGAGTCACTATCAATGTGACGCCATTTACGCCTAGCCGGCGCCACATAGTCTTCCCGGGCCAGATGCCCAAATAATCTCCTCACAGGGGGCTTTACCTGCTTCCCCCTGTAAACTTCATCCTTCCTAAAGTGGTATCGTCCATTACCTCGAGTACCACCGCGTCTTCCTTCTCCTTCGGCAAGGCAGGAAGCTTCTGGTCTATGATCATCTGCATAAAGCGAGGGTACATGCAGAAGCCCTCCTTCCCTTTCCCCTTAATGTTCTCCACCAAGTAGGTGAAGATCATTTTGGAGAAGCTGAACGGATGGTTCAACACCAGAGCAGCATATGCGTTCTGGATTTGATCGGACAACTCATCAAAACCTCCTTTTCGAGACGCTAAGCACTTAAGCAGTACGTGCGCAAGGTACTTGAACTAGGGACACATGTTGCTCTTGTTGAGCACCCCTGCATTGATGTCCCCAGCGTACTTGGCCCGCAGGAAACAACCTCTGACAGTCAGGGGGTGTAATCGTGTTGGACATTCAGCATCGTCCCCAAGCTGTAGCACTATCCTGAGATCTTCCTCAGAGATCTCAATAGCCTCTCCAAATATCGAACTTCGGATTCGATGAGGCTCTGATGTTCTATCAACTATAGCACCTTCCCAGAAGGCCTGCTGAATAGACTTGTACTGTTAGGATCTCAGCCCTTGGTTTAATCGATTGAACAAATATAGCAGCGGAATAGCACAGAATTAGACAAATTCAAACAAGAACATTCGATATAAGGCGATAAAAGAATGTTGTTATAGAGAGAGAAATATCCGACAAAAGGAATATTGCATTAAGATTGTCGGCCTCAAAGGCACGATTACAGATGAGTCGTCCTTCCTTATAAGGAAAGAATGACGTAGGCTGATGTCACTTGAAAGTGACATGTAACCGTTTTATAACTACTGATGTTTAACAACTACTGAAGATGTCAACAACTGACATCTTCTTACAATATTCCTAAGTGTTAAACATCTTATTTACAACTACTGAAAAACATAAAACTACTGATACTACAACAACTGAAGAACAACCTCTTCAGTTGTTTACAAGTACTGAAAAGGAAATAAAACTACTGAAAAGTAAACAAACTACTGAAAGGAAAAGAAAACTACTGATGAAGAAAAATCATCACAACAACTGAAGAAGCCCTCTTCAGCTGTTGTCATCAGTTGTTAACATCAGCTGATGTCTTCAGTACTTGAACATCAGACTTTGTCTTTCAGCTGTTGATCTTCAGTCTTTGTCTTCAGTACTTGTTGAAGTCTTCAGACTTTAGATCTTCAGCTGTTGTCTCAGTCTTTGTCTTCAGTACTTCAGAAATACTTCAGCAGTTGTATTCTTCAGACTTTGTAAAACAGCTGATCAGGTCTTCTTTAGCTGTTGTGATGACTTGTGGGACTTAGAGGTTTCTCTGATCAGGCTCATTGGTTCTTTTGGTCCAACATGTACGGTGTGCATGGAGTTGAGATTGCGTGAGAGATCCTTGAACTTCTAAGAAATGAGATGATTCCAGCAAAGTCCGATGCATGTCTGCATGACTGATCCAGATAAGCACAGATATTGTGCTTGGTGCTCATTGTCCACCGACTCGTCATCTGTATAGTCAGTGGAAATCGTCAGTGCACAAGAATTAGTGGTATGGAAAGATCAAATGAAAATTTGGCAGAGTAACGACAGTCGTGCGAATTAGGGTTAATTTTGGAGTGATGAGTCTCTGCGACCGACTCCCCCTCTATTTATACTAAAGTTGGATTCAGTCGTACGACTGGACTCATTCGCTCATTTCATTCGGGCGAATGGACTTCAGTCGTGCGATTGGGTCAGTTTCTTGCCTTCAGTCATCCGACTGGAGGTCAGTCGCGCGACTTGTTCATTCATCCACTCTCAATCGGCCGTATGGCTCATTTGTATAATTCATTCGGTTGAATGGTCCATACTCATGTCCAATTGTGCGAATGGGTCATACACTTGACATTTGACTTTTAAACCCTTTTAACCTGTTAATTTACCATTATGAACGTTGATCATCTCAGACATGATCATTTTAACTTGAAAAACCTTTGATCACCTCAGACATGATCATCTTAAAACCTTTTGTCACCTCAGACGTGACCCATTACTTGAAAGCACGTATGATCACTTCAGACGTGACCTTTTCGATGATAAGGTCCCTTATCAACTTCCATGACATAGTCTGATACTACACATACTGAATATGACAAACTTTGTACAAAAATAAAAGAAATAATACTGAAAATTTAAAAATTTAGACATGTTTTGTGTTTTTATGAGAGTTAATTCCCAAGATGTAGTTCTAGGAATAAATATTCTGAGATAGCAGCCATAATCATTTAAGCTATACATGGATCAATTTAAGTTGGAATCATACAGGATATTCAAATCATTCCGTACAATTAAAAAAACAGCTTTGATGCTCTTTCCTTGTTGTTAATCTGGAGTCATTTAGCAAATTTAGGAAATCATACTAGTACTATTAGGTCCCCATACTAATTAGAACTTTCAAGAATTGTAGCCACAGTGATTGTCAGTATACTTGTCCTCTTAAATCCAAACATAGACTTTCAACACAGTTTGGTGATCGTTTTAAGGTTTGTTTATTTCAACAAGTATTTATGGATACCACACTTATATGGTAATCAACATTCCTCAGGAGATTTTTGAACGGTCTAAGGGTAGAAATTCAAGAAGAGACTATTCTTAGAACTTTCAAAGAGAAGCCAATCCTCAGGTCAGTGCCATCGCACAGCAGAGAGGCGGCAAACAACAATGAGTTCTAGAATATATAGGTTATGCTTATCCTTAGGTCAGTGCCACCGCACAACAGAGAGGCGCATAACCTATCTTCTTGTTTGAGCAATTTTTCTTCTTTTTGCACAGATCTCACCAACAACATAGGTTATCAGTTTGATTGTATTTGCATTTTTCATGTGCTTTTGCTCATGCTTTGATCTTACGCACACTTTTGTGGCGTTTATTTTACTCGTCACCCCTTATTGGAATCCTGTTGATTGTGTTAACCAGGGATAAGGTGTTTCCCACAGTTTGTCAAACATTTTAGTTTAATCTTGAGATCACCAACGGTCTAGTCATCTAGTGTGTTCGATCTACCAACATATCAGCTGTAGTCTAGCAACCTCTAGGTCTACTTTCTTTGTGTTACCTTAGTAGTAGCTAGCTTAACTATCATATTTCCTTTTATATTGCTCAGACTGCTCAGACTTATACTTGAACTTTGCATCTTTTTTTTTAATTTTGGATTTTTAAAGTCCCAAATGGTTTCTAGCTGTGTACTATCATCTTTCACACGTGAAATCGGTATCACACGTACGATCTTATTTATTTCATTTGGCTTGCCTCTCCTTTTCCCTTACTTTTTATATACCTATTCTCCCCTTAAAATACTAAAACCTCTAAGGATTTGCGTTTTAGAATTTTAAAGAGCAAGAACCGACACTAAGTGTAATTAACAAACTAACAGTAAACAAAACAAGAGAATAAACTTAAAAATACTATAATTTAAGAAATTTTAAAAGACACTAGATGCGACGCATCAGACTATACATGGTCATCTTCAAGAATGACCTCACTCTTCTTTTTAACACCATTGACCTCTAACAGATATAGAAAACGTGGTTTATCAAAAGCCTTTGTATAGAGGTCTGCGCGTTGAAAATTAGTGTTTATTTTTATCACATCGATTAAGTTCTTTTCAAAACAGTCACATATGAAGTGATATTTGATCCCGATGTGTTTGGTCTTGGGATGTTGGATCGGGTTCTTAGTGACTGCAATCGCAGCAGAGTTATCAACAAATATAGGAGTAGAAGTGAATTGCAAACCGTAATCCCGCATTTGCTGTTGAATCCATATGATTTGGGAACAGCAGCTTGCAGCAGCAACGTATTCTGCTTCACAGGTTGACAAGGCAACCGAGGTCTGCTTCTCACACTGCCAGGTTACCAATCTTCTCCCAAAGAACTGACACCCTGCTGATGTAGACTTGTAGTTCATCTTGCAGCCGCCGTAATCCGAGTCACTATACGCTGTAAGTTTCAAAGTCATCATCATGAGGGTACCACAATCCAAGTGTGGGTGTGCCCTTCAGATAACGAAATATCCTCTTGACTCCAATTAAATGATTCACCTTAGGCTTTGCCTGATATCGCGAGCATAAACATGTAGCATACATGATATCTGGTCTTGAGGCCGTGAGATACATGAGAGATCCAATCATCCCTTGGTACATAGTAGCATCTACCAGATCACCGTTCTCATCGGGTGCTACATCATGGTTTGTAGCCAATGGAGTGCCAGCTATGGAAGCATTTTCCATGTCAAACCGACTGAGAATATCTCCTACATACTTGGTCTGATGTAAGAAGATTCCATTTGGTGTCTGATCTACTTGTAACCCGAGAAAGAACTTCATCTCTCCCATGGCACTCATCTCAAACTCAGCCTTCATTACTACTTCAAATTCTTTGCATAATTCTTCATTCTTTGAACTGAAGATTATGTCATCTACATAGATTTGTACTAGCAGTAAGTCTCCATCTTTCTCTTTGATAAACAGTGTGCAGTCAATGACTCCCCTGCGAAATCCGTGTTTCACAAGATGAGTAGAGAGTTTTTCATACCAAGCCCGTGGAGCTTGATGAAGCCCGTATAGAGCCTTGTCGAGTTTGTGAACTCTATCCTGATGATATGGATCTTCAAATCCCTCGGGTTGACTGACATACACTGTTTCTCTGATTTCCCCATGAAGAAATGCACTCTTCACATCAAGTTGGTAAACTTTGATTTTCATATAAGATGCATAGGCAAGAAAGATGCGGATGGCTTTCATCCTTGCCACAGGTGCAAATACTTCATTGTAGTCGATACCTTCAACTTGTCTAAAACCCTGAACAACAAGCCGAGCCTTGTTTTTGATGATCACACCCTGATTATCTTTCTTACATTTCAAAACCCATTTGGTACCAATGACTTTAGCACCTTTAGGTCTATCCACTAGTGTCCATACACCTAACTTCTTAAACTGAAGAAGTTCTTCCTGCATGGCACTAACCCAAGCCTCATCATTTAAAGCTTCACTAACATACTTTGGCTCAAACTGAGACATAAAGCAGCGGTAGGCATCATCGTAAAGATATCCTTTTTCCATCACAGAGGCATAATTAGCTGAATACAGCTGATTTCTAGTTTGTACCCCTAATCTCACATCTCCTAAAATATTATCCAATGATGATAGATGTTTAGACGTGAGCCAGAAGTTGTCGGAACAACCACCTCAAAGTCAAGATTATGAACATTTGATTCTGATCTGAGGCAATAGGAGTCTGAGGTTCTGAAGGTTCAGAAGCATCACCAGCCGGTGCGTGTGAACTTGTGGTAGTCGGAACCTGTACATCCTGGTTGATCTGATCATTTCCTTCATTTTCTTCATCAGAAGAAGTATCACTCACATCAACTGCTCCCCCTGAGTTGGTAGGATCATGACATGTTGAATTTTGAGATGGTGTGTTCAAGACATCGTACATCATCTTGTTTGCCCACTCGTCTTTGAAGAAGAAAGAGATATGTTGAAGGACTTGAAGAATCCATCATAGTCGAAGAAGTAAGCAGGCCCTTTTCCAGCAGGTGGTGTGATATATCTCTGAACATCAACATTACACCACACCTCTACTTGACCTGTTGAGTTATTGTACACTCTCTTGTTCGGTATGTTGTATCCTAAGAAGATCCCTTCATCAACCTTCTCACTGAATTTTCCTTCCTGAGTCTTTTTCAGTAGGGTGCACGAAGCGCCAAACGGCTTGAGATATTCCAAGTTAGGTTTACGTCACTGTAATTACTCATAGCATGTTTTTCCATGGCGTTTTACTATCAAAACCCGATTAAGAGTATAACATGCATTTGCACTACTTCATTCCAAAATTCTATAGGTAGTTTCGAGTCTGCAAGCATTGTCCGTGCCGTCTCTATCAAGCTGCGGTTCTTCCGTTCAGCAACACCATTCATCTGAGGAGTATAAGCCGAGGTGAATTGATGCACAATTCCCTTTTCCTTGCAATAGTCCTCCATCCTCTGATTCTTGAACTCTATTCCGTTGTCTGAACGTACCTGTCTTACCTTCAGCTTGTATAAGGATTCTAGAGTAGTTACCAAATCCTTGAAGGATTCAAATGTTTCTGATTTGGATTTCAGAAACATTACCCAAGAGAACCTTGAGTAGTCATCGGTAACTACATAGCAGTACAAGTCGCCTGCGATGCTTCTTGTACTCACTGGACCAAATAGATCCATGTGAAGAAGCTTAAGTGAAAGTTCTATAGAATGAACTTTCTTTTCCTTATGAGATTTCTTCGTCTGTTTGCCCTTTTTGCACGCAACACAAAAATCTAGGAGTTGAAAGTTTTTGACATTTACTCCTCTCACAAGATCATTCTGGATCAAGTGATTCATTTTCCTCGGATTTATGTGTCACATTCTCCTATGCCAGGAGATGGATTCCTTCTCAGTAGCTTTGGACAAGAAACATTAGACTTCACTATCTGTTGTGGATGCCTTTGAGAGATCCAAAACATAAAGATCATTATATCTAGAAGCAGACATAAGGATCTGATCCTCCGGAATCACGTAGTCCTTCTTGAGAACGTAACACTTCTTGTTGTCAAATACTACCTTGAATTCTTTATCACAGATTTGAGAAACAGAAAGTAAGTTATTTTTTTAATTGATGGACATAGTTTACCTTATCAAACTTAAATTTCTCATTTCCCACTTCTCCTTGGGCTGTGATGTACCCGCCTTTGTTTCCAGCAAATGAAACATGCCCTCCTTTAATTTGTCTGACATTTGATAAGAGAGCTCTGTTCCTGTCATGTGCCTGGATGCTCCGCTATCAACTATCCACGTGTTAGTTTCAGAACTATAGCGAACACCCTGCACAGTCAATGAAAACATTAGTTCATGTCAGGAACCAAGCCTTAACCGGCTTGGGTTCCCTGAGGCATCACATATCACAAAATCAACCCACTGACCCTTTGGGGTTAAGGATTGATCAGAATTCTGTTTGTTCTTATTTTCAGGCACTGAGGAGGTTTTTTCTTTCCATAGACTAGATTTGTGTAAGGCCTGATTGTGATAAACAGACGACTGGCTGATGGATTGAATTTGGGTTCACAATCTCTTTTAGAAGGCGTCACTAAGTTCCTTTTAAAAAATCTTGATGTAGATGTAGAAAGTTCAACTTTCTTCCTCGGTGTCTGATAATAAGGACAGTAAGATGCTATGTGACCATACTCTCCACAATTATAGCAGGATCTGCTTTTAACTTGATGGTTTCTATTTTTTGGTGGAGATGCAGATGTCACACAGTTGACCTTAGTATGTTTGGATTGGGACACTTTTTTGTTTGATGTATGAGTTGGTCTTACAAATTTAATTGCTTTACCTGGTTTTACATCTTTGATCTCTTGTTTACCTGGACTGTGACGTGATGCACGTGATTGATTAGGTTTTACAGTCTTTTTAGGTTCTTGTTTGACTTTTTTTGACCCTGACTTAAAACTAATCTTTTCAAATTCTTGTTCCAGATTAACACAAGGCATTTTTCCTATTGCCTTTGAAGTGGCCTCCTTCTGTTTAGTGTCTGATCTAATTGATTTACTTAATGAATTTGGATCACTCACCAGAGGAGTGGACACCACGTGATCCTTGATGGGGTTATTGTTAATTGGTTTACATTTGGTGTTCATCAAGGTCTCAGGTGGTGGTGGAACCACTTTGTATCCCAATCCGTCCCCATTATTTCTCTCTCTTACTATGTGTTGGACAATATGTGATGAGCTTGTCCAACTATGCAGTTTTTGTTTTAATGAATTGACTTCTACTTCTAAAACTGCTTTTTGCTTCTTAGTGTCCTCAAGAGAGTTCAGATAGTAACTAATGTCATTTTCTTGGTTAAAGGCTACTACCTCAGTTTCCCTAAGCTGTTTATTTAATAGGTCTATCTTTTCCTTGTAACTGTGCTCGTTTTGTTTCAATACTCTATTAGCTTCTGTGCACAGTTCTAGTCCTATCCTTCATCTTCGTTGGCAGTTAAGGCTTTTGGATCCTTACTTGATAAGTCAGCATTACTAGCAGTGGACTTGTATTGACGGTTAAATGACGAGAAGGGATTTCCATTTCATGTCTTCTTTGGTTTTATACACTCCCTCTTGAAGTGTCCCTTCTCACCACAGTTGAAGCATGTAACCTTTGACTTATCAAACCCAAAGGTTGTATCTTTTGTTGCAACCAGGTTTTGTCCGGTCTTTTTGACAAACTTTTTAGCTCGTCGAACAGAACTTTCCAGAGCCCACATTATGTCCATACGTTCCAACTCCATTTCATCCACCTGCTCATAATCTTCATCTGCCAAGTGGCAGTTACCTATCTTTCCAGCAATTAATCTATCGTAGGAGTGAACCACCACAGCTAAAAGGTCCATATGTTCTCTGGCCACCTCTACAGTTACATTCCCGAGGTTTTCGGTTTTCAGCTTTGCGGCACTTGTTTCAGGTACTATATATTGGGTGCTAGACGACCCTGACATTTTTGATCCTGAAGTTGAGGGTTGTGCTGAAACTTCTGTGCTTGAGATGAAGGCGGTTTGCAATGGTGCTCCAGATGTCTTGACTGAAGGAGTAGCATTGTAGAGTGTAGGATTCTGATCATAGTTTGCCTTTTGGGCTCGATACTTCATCCTAAGCTCTTCTTCTCCCAGTTTCAAAATGAAGTCATTTATGTCTAACTTCGAGAGCATTCCATTCTATCTGAGATTTGAAACAAACGGACCCCATTTATCTGGTAATCCATCAGCAAAGTTGGATACCTTATCTTCCATCGAAGTAACCACTCCATGAGTGTGCATCTCACTCATCAAGTGGTAGAATCTATCGATCACATCATCGAGGCCTTCTTTTCCCATTGAAGAGAAGTTGTCAAACTCCTTCTTCAATGCTTTTGCCTTAATAGCCTTCAGAGAGGCATTCCCTTCATACCTCTTCTCCAACACATCCCAAAGTTTCTTGGCTTGAGTATACTCCGAATACTGATGGAAAATATCCTTCAGAATAGACAGAGTAAGCAAGGCGCAGACTTTCTTTTCAGCGTTGTGTTTTACCTTCTGTGCATCTGACATGCCACTTAGAGTAAGTTTTACTCCGTCAGCTCCAACTGGCATGTTGTACCCTGACTCTATTGCCTCCCACAAATTTGTATCTACTCCATTCAAATAGATTTCGAAACGTTGCTTCCATTGTGGATAGTCGTCTAACGTGATAAGCTTCGGGGGTTTATTGTGTATTCCCACTTCGTTTTCCAACAATAGTAGATTCTGAATACGAGTATCTCTACTAGCTGTGTATGCCGAAAACTGATCCTCCATTTCATTTAACTTTACGGTTTAACCCACTGCTGATGTATGCGAATGAAGGTCCGCGATTAGGCTTAATCGGGCGATAGAACAAATGCGGATGGTTCAATCGTGCGACTGAGTAGATACGGATGAGTCAGTCGTCCGAATGAACTAATGCGGTTGAATAGACCGAATGAAGTTCTCAGTCGTACGAATGAAGGTACGAATGAGTCCAATCGTACGGCTGGAAAGTGTGAATGAACTTAGTCGTGTGATTGAGCCAATCGTGCGACTGAACTTGCTGAAGTTTGATAATTCATAGGTTAAACTTGTTTTGGCCGTAAAAACTCGAATTTTATCAAACCCTAATAGCCGTATGCTGGAAAAACGACACTTTTCGATTAGGAACCGTCCAAGACTTCGTTAGACACAAAAAGATTGCGTTTTTGATGCAAAAACACAGTTTTTTATCAAAACAATTGAATCAACACGTAATCAAGAGCCTGTTGCTCTGATACCACTTGTTAGGATCTGGTATTTGACCAAACACCAACTGATTAACGTGTTAAACCAAACCAAATAGTGCGGAATCCTATTTGATTGGCGATCCAATCGGTGAGAATGCACGTAGAAACAATAATGTATGAAACTAACGTCAAGAATCAATTGAGAATCGATCTATAGCGTTCTATGAACTTGGAATACGAACTTGGAGGCTTCTGGACGGCTAGGGTACGTCTGGAGTCGAAGTGGATTGAATGCTTACGTTTTTCCACGAATTAGGTTGTATTTATAGGTTAGGATTGCTCATTCGGGCGACTGAACCAGTAGCATGGTTCATTCGTGCGATTGAGACGTGCGGTTGATCTATTCGCACGGTTGAGTATTCAGTCGTGCGACTGAGTCAGACGCATGAAGTTGTTCAGGCGTATGAACTATCTAGGCGCATGGACACTCAGTCGCATGGCCATTCGGACGCATGAGAACTTCACTTCACCAAGTTTGAGTGTATTCAATATTCTAACATTATGTATAAAACTTCAAACAATCACAAACCTATATAATTAAGTCAATATGCGTTAAACAACTCATTAATGAAATATTAAACATTATAAACACAACCAAACATTTGTATTTCATTAAGTACCCAATAGTTATATAAGAGTAAGACATATTACATTCAGATCAGGATCTAGGTACATATATGTATCGACATTCGTTATCCTAGTTATCCCTAAAAGATCAAATGGATTAAGAGATGAAAGTCATGATATAATTCACATATGAACATTTTTTATGATGAGAAATGAGCTTAATAACTTGTTCACGTGAGTCAAATTAAGTAAGGTGTAATAAGTTAGTAAGCTAGCGTGAGTAAGATATGAGTTGACTTTTTAGATTATTAACATGTTAAGTTTTAAGTTTTAACTTCACAAAGTCAACAACTAAGGTTGAGGATAATGATGTGTGCTTAAGTTAACATACATTGTAAATTAATCATGTGTCCCGGTTATCTCTTTAATGTTTATAATAAATTAGTCCTTGATTGTCTTTATTTTTTTATGTTTTTAGGTAAATCCAAACCAAAAATCATAGAATAAGGAATATCAATGAAAAAACAAAAAGAAATGATCAGGGTAGGAAAGTGACACACTCAATATTTAAGACATTGCTCATGTCAAAACACTTGAAGATTCTAGACTTTTGAGCATTGCATCCCCCAAATCAAGCATGATGCCCCTTACAAGGAAGAGTACATAACCCATTTCCATTTTGACACACCCATATGCCCATAAGCATTATACGGGTCATGTCACACATGACACGCCCCCATGCCTACAAAGTGTGTTATAATTGGGTACGTTTAAGAAAGTGAAGCAAAGCTATAGTTGACACTAGGCCGTGTTAAGCATTATAGACCTTGTGTGATGCCTCCTAAACTATCTATAAATAGCAATTAGTTTATTTGCAAAGACAAATTTAATGCTTCTTTAGGAGGACAAATAGGTGTTTATGAAAATTGGTTGATATAGATGATGTTTTTTTCCAAAGTTTTGATGAGATAATGCAAATATTAAATGTTTTATGTTATGTTTCACCAACTTTAAGGTTCCGATCGATCTTTCAGCATGTACTCATCTACCGGGGGGTTTGTAGGCTTAACCACCTTCACAGGGGTTTTAAGTACTTCTTGTAGAATTGATCTTGGAACTTATGAAATGTTGCCTTGTCTGTTCGCTATATTTCAAATTCCTAAAAGAAAGCTAAGAAGTGAAATGAATGACGAGAAGTGATATGAGGAATGAGTATTTGTAGTCATTCTTAAAAATAGTTGTTATACACTTAAATTTGGCTTTAATTAAAATTAATAATTACTATACAAGGGATATTAAGGAAACAATTTCTTTATTTTGCTAAATTTGAAAGATTTTGGGGAATATAATGTGGTGTTGGGTATTCTACCTTTCAAGAAATTGAAGATTTCCAACATTATTGAAATTAAAGATTTGAAGAACAATAGAAACAAAATATTAGTCTAGGTTTGTTTTGTAATTATTGTAAATGCTAGACTAGTATAAATATTAGAACATATTATCATTGTAAAGTGTGACTAATTCACCACTTGTTAGGGTGAATTAAGTTCATCATCAACAACAATATATCATCATCCTTCAAGGATGATGATTTCAACAACATATCAATAAACACCAATCACTAAACATGTTTGTGTTCTTCATCATGTTCATCATTATTATATTTTAGCATCTAAACATTCAAGTCTTGCTATTATCAATATGAATCCTAAGATCCATGTTCATTGTTCCCGTTCATAATGGGAACACACAATTGGTATCAGAGCCGGAGTTGATGGATTTATATTGATTTTGATGAGATTTTATGGTTAGATTGCTGAAATTATTGAAAATTTGAAGAAAACAATTCAACAATCAATCAAAATTAGGGTTTGCGGCTTCCTCAAGATCAGACAAATGCGAATTAGAGTTGTTTCCAATCCGAATGTGGCTGCCAATTATGGGCTGCAAAAGAGGCTACCGAAGGCAGCTTGCGAGCCAAGGCTTGTGGCCGAATGTAGGCTGCCAATTAGGGTTTCAGCCGAATGGGTTTCTTGCTCATTAGGGTTTCAGACGAATGGGGTGTCTTGCTCATTAGGGCTTCGGCCGAATGGGGCTGCAAATAAGGATGCCGAATGCCGAATGCCGAATGTGGCTGCCAAATGTAGCTGCAGATTAGAAACTCTTGTGAATTAGGGTTGCCAAAGATGATCTTAGATGCCCTAATTAGGGTTGCCGAACCAAGTGTCCTTTGCGGCCACCTTAGGGAGGCAAAATTAGGGTTTGCAACCTAGGGTTGCAAATGGACTCGTGAACACCATTGGGTTTTGTTTCTTGGGCTTCATCATTAAACAAAAAGAATTAGTTGGAATTGGGCTCAAGTGTTGAAGATTGGGCTTATGATCAACAAAAAAAAGTTGGGCTTCGTATTTGGGCTCTCATCAAAAAAACAAGTGACTTAATATAGTGGTACCAAAGTTTTGAAGACCTCACTTCCGCATCAACAGCAAATTTCTTGACTTTGGACAACTATTTAACCAAAACAAGATCAAGCTTCAATTCACATTGGAAATCTACAATTTAGGGGGAGTATTAATGGGTATTCTACCTTTCAAGAAATTAAAGATTTCCAAAATTATTGAAATTGAAGATTTGAAGAACAATAGCAACAAAATATTAGTCTAGGGTTTGTTTTGTAATTATTGTAAATGCTAGACTAGTATATATATTAGAACATATTATCATTGTAAAGTGTAACTAATTCACCACTTGTTAGGGTGAATTAAGTTCATCATCAACAACAATATATCATCATCCTTCAAGGATGATGATTTCAACAACATATCAATAAACACCAATCATTAAACATGTTTGTGTTCTTGATCATGTTCATCATTATTATATTTTAGCATCTAGTCATTCAAGTCTTGCTATTATCTAATCATTTCTCTACAGCAACAGCAACAGCAACAGCAAGAGCAACAGCAACAGCAACAGCAACAGCAACAGCAACAGCAACAGCAACAGCAACAGCAACAGCAACAGCAACAGCAACAGCAACAGCAACAGCAACAGCAACAGCAACAGCAACAGCAACAGCACAGCAACAGCAACACACAGCAACAGCAACAGCAACGCAACAGCAACAGCAACAGCAACAGCAACAGCAACAGCAACAGCAACAGCAACAGCACAGCAACAGCAACAGCAACAGCAACAGCAACAGCAACAGCAACAGCAACAGCAACAGCAACAGCACAGCAACAGCAACAGCAACAGCAACAGCACACAACACACAGCAACAGCAACAGCAACAGCAACACAACAGCAACAGCAACAGCAACAGCACAGCAACAGCAACAGCAACACAACAGCAACAGCAACAGCAACAACAGCAACAGCAACAGCAACAGCAACACAACAGCAACAGCAACAGCAACAGCAACAGCAACAGCACAGCAACAGCAACAGCAACAGCAACAGCAACAGCAACACACAGCAACAGCAACAGCAACAGCACAGCAACAGCAACATCAACAGCAACAGCAACAGCAACAGCACACAACAGCAACAGCAACAGCAACAGCAACAGCAACAGCAACAGCAACACCAACACCACAGCAACAGCAACAGCAACACCAACACCACAGCAACAACAACAACATCAACAACAGCAACAACAACACCAACAACAACACAACAACATCATCAACAACAACAACAACACAACAACAACAATGAATACTAATAATTTTATTCTTACCATTTTCAAATTAAAAAATATATAATTTAATAAATAAAAAACCTCTTTTTTTATTAAAACACGCTTTTAAAAGTAAAATTTTGATAAAATATATAATACGACGAACTTTTTCTTTAAAAAATCATTTTTATTAAAATTAAATATTTAAAAATCACAATTTTTTTATAAAACAAAGTTTATGAAAATACATTATTGCTTATTTACTTAAAGTAACTATTTATATGTAATTATAATCATATTTTATCTTTAGCATGATTTTATAATGCATAAATTTTGATTACTAATTATTTAATATTTTATTTATTCATTCCGTATAATACACGGGGACTAACCTAATATATAGTATATACTTAAATTTTAACTTTTTTCTAAGTGCGTTGTAAATATTATCGCTAATTTCATCTAGGTAAATTTTTTGATTATTCAGGCAAGTTTAAAAGTTGATATTTAAATAAAACTTACTGAAAATTCATCGCCTTAGGTCGCAAGAAAAACATTTATATGGTGTTGTCTATGGTTTCTTCATATTAATATTATCTACACTAATTACTGAAAGTAGGTAACTATTGGTTATGTGGAAGTATATTACGTACTTAATTTTTTTCCTCATTGGTGGCGTAAAGATGACCCAACGAATAAAAAAGATATGGCTTTATATCCCTTTTCATATCATACAACTACAAAAGCATAAAGATCCTCCCCACTAGCCAACTAACTATTTGCATAATCTCCTCCAAATAATTTATAAATCATAGTTTTTGTATGGTTTACTTAATCACAAAGATATTTGTCTAATAATTTTCTAGTATGTTCTTATAAGTAGATTCTACTAAAAACCAATAGCTAATTGAATAAATGTAGATGATTTAATCAATGTTTTTAGAACCGGATCAGACGTCGAACCGGACGAATTACTGGTGGTCGGACGCCTTACGGATTTAACTATATTTTAATTATATTTATATATGTAATTAAATATAAGTAATTTATATATAATTTATATATATATTTTATAGTTATAAATAAAACTTAACTATATTTGTATATCCGACGTACTAATTTATGGTTTAACACCTCGTTTTTACCCATTAAAATTATAAAAAAAAAAGAAAACCGGTCCAGTTTCCCGTCCGACCAGCGGTTCGGGATGAACCGACCGGTTCGACCAGTTCAAAACGAGTCACACCTGACCGGACCGGACCGGCCCCCGATTCACGGTCGAACCAGTCGGACCGGCCACGGACCGGCCGGTCCGATCCGGTCTCAACAACAATGGATTTAACTAATTGTTAGTGTCATTTTAAAGATCAAAGTGTAGATCAGATACAAGGCTTTTAACTAACGAACAAACACGATTCCACATTATATTAGGATTAATTTACACAAACTGTCACTTGATACATTGTCATGACAGGCAATAACCATGATAAACATATATTTTCGTCACATGTATTATCCCAAGACTACGACTGTAAGATTTGGAATGGAAGTTGACATGTTGATTGTTATATTCGCACCTAGTTTTGTCACACATCAACCGCTTGTCTTATTTAATTTTTAACAAGTTATTTGATTGTCGAAATTCTGTTAAAATGAACCGGGCTTGAACCTAAAGTTGAAACTACTCGAAAGTGAAAAAGTAAATCAACAAGCCCACGGAGATGAAATCTCATGAAAGGCCTTAACAAACATTGTAGATCTTGAAAAACTTCCTTAAATGGTAAAAATCGGTAACATATGGGATGAACCAACCCAAATCATGTCTACGACACTCTCATGGGTGGATTTAAACATTGAAGAGTGTTGTAGTCTAAGTGAACATCAAAAACACATGTTAGACATCTATCAAACAATATTTTACAATGCTCTTCACACTTAATTCTTGAGATACACTACAAATACTATATGGGCTTTAACATATGTATTAAAAATCAGTCTTTGACTCAGCTGTTACGACCTAAACTCAGTACCATGCTTCATCTATAATGTGCAAATTGATGGTGCTTAATAAGGGACAAAGTGAAAGCAAGAGAAGGAGATAAAGAGGGAGGAGTGTGTGGTGATTACAACCGCAAGTGGAGAAAAGGAGAAAGTGGAAATTCTTATCTTCAAGTTAAGATTTTAATGTGAATGTTGTTGTTGTAAGTGTAGATTTATTGAATTAAGAACCGGTAACTTACATGAAAAGAAATAATATATATCAAGTTTAAAAGATGCTAGAAGTGTCGTGCAAAAAGGCATTCATACTCCACCCAGAGTAAAAGACTTTTTAGGTCAGTGAAAAAACAACAGCGGTGCTTTGTTTCTAGGAAAAGATTTAGCCTAAATTTCTTCTCCGATCAAATTTCACGTTTATTATGATTGCTTTTAACTTTTGTTTAATTATTTCAAACCCTATAAATATCATGCAACTCTAAATTATAATTCACACATAAATATATTCTCTCTACAACCTCTTCTACTCTCAACAACAAAATCAATCAGTCAGATGTTGGAAGTGGTGCTACTATATTTTATTTCCATATAAATATAATTTTTTTGTATTTTTTTTCGTTCAATGAAATTTTATATTTATTTATATGTTGTCTTACAATTAGTTTAAACATACAAATTTATAAAAATAAATTAAGATGATGGGAAAACATGGAAAATGATGAATGGATAGCAATGAAATTATATCCCGTTATCTACCAATTATATAATAACAATTACAGACAAGGTTTACAGTGATTTACCATTAGTGAAGTTATTTTCATAAAAGAGCAATATTGACACCAACAAATGAAGTTATGCAAAATATTAACAATCAGTTCTTTATTTTCCGGATGTGCATAATAACTTTGATGAAGGTCAATACTCAATTTTTAAATAAATTTAATCTATCATGTTTCTCATATCTCTAATTAGTTTTAAAAGTTGGTGTTCCAGTAATATAACTAAAAATATTAACCATAGATATGATTTATGTAATTGTACTAGACTACAAGTAATTTCACATAATAGTCCTGTTATAGAAGTTAGATATTATATGTGACACTAATATTGATACTCACACTTTCATTCTAGACTTAGCTTGACACCTTTTGACAAGAAGAATCATTTTTAAGTTTAAAGAAGATAGTTCTCACTTCTTATATGTTTTGAATGAACATAAAGGCATAAACAGAAGTCTAAGAAAAATCATTTTTCCCAATTGGTTTGCATCTAACACATCTAGTATTAATGCGTGCACAACTATATTGTACTCTCCTGAGTTTAAAGTAAAGATGGGTTAAAACTTTTAGTTATAGATAAAGATGATGTTGTTACAAATAGAAAAACAAATGTTAGTATAAAAAATAACTGAAAATTTGTGAAATATTATTGTAACTTGTAATAATTTTGTTCTTACTGACAAAGATCGTCACAGTTATACTAATCTATCCATTTGTTTCGTTCCTTCGTGTTGTACATGAGATTCTAATCTAGTTACATTTTAATCTTATCTAACATGGTATTAAAGTCTTAGTGTTCTAGTTACATTCTTCTATGTTGCACCATCATAAAGATACAAACCCTAGCCGTAACCACCCACATTCAAACCCTAGACTAGGCAGTGTGCCGTTGCCGTCGCCCTGTCCATTCTATTTGCTTTTATTTTTTTATCTTTTCCGTTCTAAATAAGGAGCTGTCTCAGTTTTAAATTCAACCCACTTATCTTAAATCTTTCTTCTCCAAAACCCATATGCCTATATCCTATCATGTTTTTTCTCCTTCGTTTGTTCTTGCCGGACCACGGTTTGTTGCCACTGAAGAACCCTGCCTGGCCATGGTCACCGGTCTTTAATATGACATACCGTCTCATGACCACGATCATCGGGTGTCCTCTTGTTTCTTTTTTTTCTTTACCTTTTTGATTGGGATATCAATCACGTGATCATGTTGCCACTTTCCCGCTCGCTTGCTGGACTACAATCTGTCACCGCGCCGCCTCTACCACGCCGCCTGTAGGACTACGGTCCACCACAAAGCTGTCTTATACCGCCGTCGCAATGCCGTCTTATGTCGCCTTCGCATTGCCGCATTGGAAGTCCCTTGCAAGATTACATTATTATTTAATATTGTGGATTGCATTTAATGTTTTGAATGAATATGACATTATTCTTTATGTTTATATTTTTTATTGTTTTCAGTCTTAGAGTTTGTTTCTCTATCCCTTTGACTGCGAGAGAGTATTAAATTATATTATTATCAGTGTTTGGTAAGAATTATTATTAGGGTTCAACCTACAGCCCGTTTAGGTTTTTAGGATTTCATTTTAATCTATCTATGTATATAAAAAAAAGTTTTAAAGTGTCACTTGTTAAAATATTAAGCTTCTTCATATTAGTTTTTTCGCATCTCTCTCCTAATAAATGATAATAGTACATACTAGTTATATTTTTAAAACATTTACATAATAAAAAATATATATTGTAAAAATTAAATATTATAGGTTTTTAATAAAAAACAAACATTAAAAAGAATATAATATATAAAATTTTCTTAAACACTTTTTTTAAACACAAGCTTTTTAAAAAGTGTTTTTAAGTAATATAAGGATTGTTTAAAAAATGAATTAAAAAAAAGCAAAATAAAAAATAATTTTATAGAAAAAGTCTAAAATGATATTATAAATTGTTTTACTTGAAGTACTTATTTTACGTAATTCAATCATATTTTTATTTGAAAATATTATTTTATAACTTTTTTAATATATATTACAAAATATTTGAAAATTTTATTTATTTAATCCGTGTATTACACGGGAATATTAAACTAGTTCCTATATAATGTAGCCTAAACTATCAACAATAAACAATTTAGTCTTTTACCATCTAACACTTTGATCATTATTTCATAAACTGTGTCGTCATGACTAGGGCTACAAACGAAACGAACCGAACGAACACGAACAATGCCTTGTTCGTGTTCGTTCGTTAAGAAATAACTTGTTCATGAATTGTTCACGAACATTTACCGAACGAGATTTCTTGTTCGTGTTCGTTCATTAAGAAAATGAATATGTTCATAAACTGTTCACGAACACTTACCGACCGCAAATGAACACAAACAAAAGCAAACGAATACAAACAACTGTTCATGAACATGACGAACACTAAAAAAACTCATAAACACAACGAATACAAATTATTATAGATTTATTTTAGAATAAAATTTATATTTTTATTGCAAACATTACACAAAATCAATAAAATTAAATAAGTAGTTAACATAAATACCAAAAGTAATTGATATAATAGTCATAAAAATAACTGACACATTAATTAAGAATATAAACGAACAACTTAACGAACATAAACGAACACATTATCGAACGTTCACGAACAAATATTAAAGAACATAAACGAACACATTATCGAACGCTCACGGACATAAATGAACGAACGCGACTTGTGTTCATGTTTGTTCGTTTAACTAAACGAATGGAATTTTCTTGTTCATGTTCGTTCATTTACTAAATGAACGAACATAAACGAACTTCCTGCCGAACGGTTCACGAACTGTTTGCTGAACGTTCAGTTCGTTTGCGGCCCTAGTCATGACATATGTATGAAATGCCATGACATACATAGAGATGCCATGAGAGATATGGTCTTGACCCAAATTCTTAAAGTTTGTTATATTTTCACTACCAAGCAAGCTTTCATATCTTCTAACAAAACGGTTTGACCTGTTTTGATCTAAACTTCACATCATATAAACACATGTAAATATGCTATTCACGTTGATTCGTAACTCATTCTTACAAATCAAGAATAATACACACATTGTATACAAATTCACTCTCAAATCTAGTACAACATATTTACTATTACACAAGATCATTAAACATATTACCAACTATAAGATGCTCAAAAAGAGATTAAACCTATGACCAACCAAAAGTATAGTCAAGAACATATACCAGGATGAGGGAAAATGGATAGAGAGCAAAGGCAATGAAAGATGTCCAGAGAGGAAAAGTGGTTTGTAAGCTTCCAAAAACACCCATCACGATGCAAACAAGTAGAATTACAGCACTTCGGATGAAAAATCCCACGATAATCCTCTCACGTAAACAAGTGCTAGAAATACTGATAGACAAAGTATATTATTCATTGTTACTGCGCCATATAACTGCACCACAAACAGAAGCCGTCAAACATGAATGATTCGCATCATCATCATCATCATATACTTATAGCTTGAAATATTATCGTATAAAATGTGTTGTGCAAACTAGTCTAAGATCTGACAATTTCAGCCAATTACTTGTGGATTGGTTAATTTGGGTTATGATTTAACCCAAACTTATGATATGGGTTGGTTACCACCAAATTTTTATAAGGTAGAAGGGTATCACTTAAAAACACAGCCAATATACCCTCAAAGAGTGTATTTAATTCCCTTAATGTTTTGGAAATGATTTTAAGGTTGGCTTATATACATGGGAGGGCTTGAGGGAGTTAACCGATAAAGCAAATAATGTTTGAGGATTTAACCACTTACATTTATATATTTTCACATTTTGCCCCAAAAGAACAAGGACTTAAGGCGATCATAAATAAATAGTTGAGGAACTTAAACCACCCTTTTCACAAACACTTCATTTAATTTCAAAGTTTAAAAGTCTTATTAGTTTCAACTTCTATCCAAATATATGAAACTTTTGATTGATATTGAAACAAATGATTACAACTTTTGCAAAAAGGTCAACAGTCACCCAAAGTGTTACCATTACCAAAATATTAAGGTCAACAGTCACCCAAAGTGTACCATGCTTGCATCTAGCTAAAATTTCATTTTTAAATCACATAGGTAAAATAATTTCCTAAAAGGAAAACGGGTCATGCAGGATAAAGATTCCTAAATTGTATTTGTAGTGGTTACAGCCTGTTGCACTTTTTGTTTCTAAATATTAAACAATTAGTCTAACAGCATTGTTTTTGTATCACATCAATGTGAACCCAGCACATGACTCACTGCCTAATAACTCTAAAAACAACTAGTTTTGATACCAAACATGCCAATTTTGCACCTCGAATGAAATCTAAATGATATAGGAGAGACGCAAACCTCTGAAAACGTAAGAGATGCAGATCTCTTCTTTTTGCGTGTCGCAAAGATGATTGCAGAAACTGCTTCACTAGAGTTGGTTGCTAATGGCAAGAAAATGAATGAAATGAAAAAAGAAGGAATACTTGTAGCAGTTGAAAAACTGCCAACAGTATCTACTAGAGGATCAGCAAAAGCAGCTGCAATAAGAGTGCCCAGTAATAAATATAAAATACCTTTTATTGATGTTCCGCTCGGATCATCAATTCCTTCCTCTTCATCATCTTCACCACCATCATCTCCTAATAAATCATGTGCTTTCTTCGTCTCCTGATAAATACATTCTATCATTCAAAAGAAGCAAAAAAAAAAAAAAGTTTTGTGGTTCCCTGACCCGAGCTGACAGGTTACCTCATAATATTCATGGATATACTTCAATGTGTCGGGACCTTCAATATGAACATCTATTTTGGAACCCTTGGCTTCCTCAAGCCATTTTCCAATTCCAGCGATGAATTCTTCAAAATCAACCTGATTATTCTCAGATTCGTCGAAATCTTTCATAACTTTATCAACAGCATCATCTTCGTTTAAATTCATTTCGTATAACCGCATTCCTACAACCAGTGCCTTTAGTTCAGAATGTGAAAGATGTGCATCTCCATCTGAGTCGATAGACTTAAATAGCCTGTCATTGATTTATGTAAAAGCTTATTAAACTGGGGCACGTATATAAAAAGATTGTGAAAGAACTGACTTATCAAGAACAGCAATGTTAGGTTTTCCATGATCATGCATGAGCCTTCCGAGTGCACGCATTTTTAAGTACTTGAGAAGTCTAGATCTTACATGCTTGTGCTTTGCGAAGGCAAGACGTCTTCTCTGCAATGTAGCTGAATAACCTGAAAAATGCATGAATTATATTCATCCACTAACCAAAGAGCATGATTTAGAACAATAACCCTCAGATTCTTAAGAAATGAACTGCAGAATCAATACTAACCTGATAAATACAGTAAGCGATTAAAAGAGAAACTGAGACAATAAGACCAAGTAAAACTGCCAAGTGTCTTCCAGAATCTGAATGCATAATTTGCGGGAACTGGACAACAAGAAAAGGAAGCACAGATACTGCCATAATCATGGCAGAATAGCTGGTCCAAATATCAGTACTCACACCAGATTCTGTAGTATGAAATATACAACATAATCATTAACACCTCAATATGCGCTTGCTTAATGATTTTAAGAAACAAAGAACTAACGAGTGACATTGAACAAGATGAAGCACGAACCTACTAAGTTAAACCTTTTAGCATCTTGGTTATCTACAGCAACTGAGTTTTGTATATCACACTTGCCAACAGTGATGCAGGCTCCCCATATTACAGTCATAAGCATGACCGTCGAACCAGCTAATTATAAACCCATTCCTACAGAGACCTGCTCCTGAGCAACATCAACACTTCCAGATAGTCCAGAAACTACAAGACACAAGTAAATCATAAGGTGTACTCATGCAGAACGTACATGAGTTTAAATGTTCAATGTTATGGAAGGTAACTTGAAAGGACAAAACATAACTAAACTAGAAAATCCTAATAAGAAAAAGCTCAAGTACTTCTCTAAGCCTCAATGAAGTTGTTGTAATAAGTAGTATTCATAGAGGTTGTAGTTGATTACTCAAAGACAAACATGTATCGAGTGCTCCATTTCCAGGATTTAGCTTAACCAACTTAAGCAGTGTTGCAAAGATCAACGCCTAGCACCGAGAATGAGCATAGCGTCAGGAAGAGCACCGAGGGTGGGGAGCAAGAGACCACCAACGAGACCTGGGCCTAAGATTTGCAACAGCAGCTCACTGCTCACTGCAGGTGGAGAGGTAGGTGGCTGCGAGGAACATGAGGTAACCATACACCATAACGAGAAACAGATTGCCGAGGGCGGTGCTGGTGCAAGGCATGAAGCCGTACGTCTGATCGCATGCTTCAGGTGAATCCAAGGGGTTCAGATCGTGAAGTATGCTTTAATTTTTCCTGTGTGCGTCGTGAAGGCCACCGTCGGTGAGGAGATCGGATGAAGACGAGGAGAGTGGAGATTGTACGTCATTATGAAAAGCCGAGCGTAGGCCATGTGGTGGATGTAGACGAAAGGTGATGGGATCCTCTCCCTCTTGAGTGCCTTTAAACTTTGAAACATCTTTCTTTTATATAGTAGCAGTAGCCCAGCAGAGATGCTAAAAAACTAAAAACAGAAAAGGTTAAATCTTTACAAATTAAAAACATCTGTTTTTTGATAAATAGATTATTTTTAAATCACTTGATAAATATTGTTTGATATACACCTACAAGAAAACACTACTACCATTTTACACTCTTCATGTGTTAAATCTAAGAAAATGTTTATACGTGAAACTTTGAAGAGAATGCTTGATGATGTAAGCATCAATGAGAATTTTAAATTTTCATTTTCAAATCATTACAAGTTATCGATAATCGAATAAAGAAACTAAGAATAATCAAATAAAGAAATAAGAAATAATCAAATGAAGTAACTACTTTTAGTGATACTAGCTACCGCTCTTTTGGTGGTGAACGTGAGTAGTGGTAGAGATGGTACCACACGTGTTTGTTAAGTGTGACTTGAAACGCCCGCATCGAGAGGTAATAAGTATAGAACCCTTGTTTATTTTTATTAATAATTCATAAAATACTTTAATTATTGATGGGAAATACAAAATTATAATATCCCATACAAATTGAGTGTACCAAATAACATGATTTGCATGAAATGAAATTAATTCATAACCGTAGTCTTTACACAAAACTTTTTTCACTTGAATCTTGAAACCGAAGAGATTCTTCATAGCTTTATCGTTGTCTACAAAATGACTAACAAAAAGTTGAATGGTTATTGAGGATTTTTTTAACAGAGGTCCATTAAAACAAATCTCGTGTTTCTTTTTAGACGAATGTGTCTGTCTCCTAAGATACAACAAGCAAAACAGTATCTTTGTACTATCGTAGATTTCCTCGCATCCAAAATCACGTTAGATAATAAGTATCTTGAAAAGATAAAAAAATAAGAATAAGATGGTGATCTAAAAGATGAAAGTAGGAGTATGTGCTTTTGGTTTGAGTGGTGTAACTTTTGTGAATTATCAATTTTTTTTTGTCGAAAAACAACAAGGAACATATCCTTGTATATATATTGTATGATCATGTAATAGTTTCAAAAGGATATACCAAAGGTCTCACAAATAACGTTATGCAAAAGTCTCGTTATTAACACTGGAGTTAATGATGTGTTGTAAAACACATGTTTTAGGTATGGGTCACTTTTGTTTAAATTTTAGTTTGATTCATTAGTATATACTATTTGATTTAATATGTGTCCGGATGCTAAAAGTGATGGAAACACATGGGAAATGAAGAAAAGAGCCAAAGGATGAAAAGGACCAACGCTTATAAATTTTTTTAAGTGTCAAACTCAAATCTCGCTAGAAAAGTTCAACTACGTGATATGCACAGGTTAGCCTATTAGAGTTCCTTTTGTGCGCATTGCATAACTTGTAAATTAGGGATTTGAGATTTTTTTAATCTATACAATACGCATAGGTTAAAATTCCTACTGTGCATATCGTATAGATGGACTTTTACGAAATTTAGCAAAGTTGTATTGAAACATGAATTTCCAGATTTATTGGATATGCACAGGTTAGACTGTTAGAGTTCCTTTTGTGCGTATTGTATCCTAGATCATAGGAAATTTGATCCTATCCCCTTGATTATTAGATAGACGATGGAGCACTATATGAAGCAGGAATTTCCAGTTGTAAGAAAGTTGAATTTGTAGACGGTTGACTTGCTGACATTCCATCACATCCTATTTGGGCATATGTGTCTTCCAAATTAGATTTGGGGAATTCAGTAGGAGAGCGCTCATCATTAAGATCTAAATGCTCCCTGATGGTCAGTTCAGATATTATTATCTCTTGACCACATACTCTTGACCTAATGATCCGTACTCCATTTACAGTGTCAGTTTGACCATTAGCCTAGAAATCGGACATATAGTTGGAGTAAATAGTGGGATTTACAGTGAGGGTGGTGTAGTATGTGGATTGAGTCTGAAAGTGGATGATTTCAAAGAAGTTGCATCCTTTGAAGAGTTAAAAAGTGTGACTTGGTTGTGCGGGGGATTTAGGGCCATTGTTGGGAGATTTTAGAGAAAGTGAAATGAATTAGGAGAGTAAAAGTGAAGATGAAGGAAATTTAGGGCTTGCAAATAGGTAAAAATATTAAGGAGAGATGTCGGAAGTATTTAAATAGGGTAAAATGGCGGATGGTTAAGAAAATCTTTACCTTTCTATAGAGTGGGGTCCAAAGATTTCCGTTACACAGTAAGCTTTCTTCCGAGAGTATGAGTTTTCCGAATGTAATATCTTCCGAACCCAAACTTACTTCCAAAGGTAAGATAATCCTACTTCCGAGAGTAAGAAAGTCTTCCGAGTGAAAAAGTTTTATCACTTCAGAAATAGATTTAATGAAACATCAAATATTCTTCCAAAGCTTAAACTTTTCCAAAAGATAATACAAACTTAAAGAAAAGTTTCCTTCGGAGGATGCATATAACATCTTTCGAGTGAAAGTTTCTCTTCGGAAGAATTCATACTTAGCAAATTTTGAAAGAAATACCTTTTGTAACTAGACTTAGATTGTAATACATAGAAAAAGCACATATTGAAAAAGGTTTTCATAAGAGATAGACTAGTCAATGTTTATCATCCTAATAGTTTTGATAAGCTATTTAAACCTTTTTTCATTAAATGCTTTGGTGAACAAATCAGCATATTATTCATTTAAGTCAACTTTGACTAGTTTGATCAAAATTTTCTCATGAATATCTCTAATAAAATGATATCTGCTGTCAAGTGCTTCGTATTAGAGTGCTTGATAGGATTTTCTGTAATGGAAATGACACTCTTGTTCTCAATATAAATAGGAGTCTTCATGAAATTGAAGCCATAATCTAACATCCAATTTTGAATCCATAAAAGTTGAGCATACCAACTAGCAGTAGCAATGTATTTAGCTTCAGCAATTGATGTTGAGACATAGGATTGCTTTTTGCATTGCCAGGAGATTATCCTTCCACCAACAAATTGACATCCTCTTGATGTTGATTTTTTTGTAGATATTTCAGCCACCATAGTCACTATCAATGTAGAAATAGAGATTAAAATCTTGATTCCTAGGATACCAGAGACCCAGCTTAGGAGCTTATTTGAGATATCAAAGGATTCTCTTTGCAGCAACTAGATAAGACACCTTTGGAGCAATCTGATATCTTGCATAGAGAGCCTTGGATGGTTTCACCGGAGGCAGATCTTTGATTAACCATTCCATAATTTATAACGCAAATAGCTGCCAGATTCCTTCTAACGTCAAGTCCACAATCACAAATGCCACCCAATTCCATGGATTGGATGATGAGGATGCCCTGGTCATGTCTCCCGTTCATTTTGTGACACATTTAACATTTCTGTTGTGAAAGAAGATGCCATCTATCTTCATCCCTTTCTGTTCACTCTGTAGGTTCGAGCTGCTCCGTGGCTCAACACCATACCCCAGGATTCCATTACTACTTGGGCTGATCTGCATGCCAAATTCCTCAATAAGTATTATCCACCTTCTAGGTCTGCCCGACTAAGGAAGTAGATTCATTCTTTTCGCATAGATCCAAATAAACCCTACCGCGGATCAGTAGGAAGTAAGCACTCTTTGTTAAATGATCAACTATCACTCATATAACATCATACCCTCGTGTGGTACGCGGTAGCTTCATAATAAAGTCCATGTGATATGCTCCCACTTCCACATTGGTATATCCAACAGTTGGATCTTCCCGTACATATTTTGATGCTAGGCCTTCACTTGTAAACAAGTAAGGCACTTACTCACATACTTTGCTACATTGCGTTTCATACCAACCACCAATAATCTTTCTTCATATCTTTATACATTTTCATGGCACCGTGATGAATAAAGTATCAAGTCTTATGAGCTTCATCCATTATCTTCACACGTAGATTCCCATAACAAGGAATCCACATCCGTCCGAATCGGTTTCTAACACCGAGTGTGTTTTCACCCAATTCCACGACCAGACCTCTCATTCTTTCAAAGTTAAGATGATCTTCTTTCAATGCTTCATCTTGAAACTCCTTTACCTGCGTCATCACATCAGAGGTCATAATCAACTGATAGCCTTTCACTCGAATCAGCTCGGGTCTCTCCTTTCGGCTAAGGGCATCTACCACCACGTTGGCCTTGCCCGGATGGTAATGGATCTCGCAATCATAATCCTTTATGAGCTTTAACCATTGCCTCTGCCTCATATTTAAGTCTTTCTGCTCAAAGAAGTACTTCAAACTCTTATGGTCAGTGAAGATGGTGCACTTCGTCCCGTATAGATAGTGCCCCCAAATCTTTAATGCAAAGACCACAACTGCTAGCTCCAAGTCATGAGTAGGATAATTAACCTCATGAACTTTCAATTGTTGGGATGAATAGGCTATAACCTTTCATCGATGCATCAACACACATCCCAACCCTGAGTATGAAGCATCTGAATAAACCACCAAATCTTCGCTTCCATCGGGTAACTACAAGACAGGAGCCTGAGTCAACCTTGCCTCTAACTCCTCAAATGCCTTCTTTTGATCTTGACCCCACACAAACTTCATATCCTTACGGGTCAACTTGGTCAACATAGAAGCTATCTTAGAGAAGTCTTGAATAAATCTCCTATAATAGCCTGCCAAACCCAAGAAACTACGAATCTCGGATGGCGTCTTTGGTAACTTCCATTGCATCACCGCCTCCACCATTTCCAGGTCCACCATAACCCCCTTGGGATTCACTACATCACCTAAAAACTAAAACTTGCACAACCAGAACACGCATTTGAAGAATTTAGCATACAATTCTCCTTTCTCAATGTCTCCAACATTTCCCGAATGTGTCTGGCATGATCCTCCTCGCTCTTCGAATAAATCAAGATATCATCAATAAACACGATCACTGATTTATCCAACATCGGCCGACACACTCGATTCATCAAGTCCATAATAGTAGCTGGTGTGTTGGTTAGACCAAAAGACATAACAAGAAACTAGTAATGTCCATAACGTGTGTGAAAAGCTGTTTTAGGAATATCTTGCTCCTTCACTTTCAAATGATGGTAAGCAGATCGAAGATCTATCCTCAAGAACCAACTGGCACCTTGGAGCTGATCAAACAAATCATCACTTCTCGGTAACGGGTACTGATTCTTCACCGTCAACTTGTTCAGCTCGTGGTAGTCTATGCACATCCTCATACTACTATCTTTCTTCTTCACAAATAAGACCGAAGCACCCCATGGAGAGATACTCAGTCTAATGAACCCTTTATCAAACAACTCCTGCTGTTGCTCCATTAGTTCCTTAGGGGCTGTTTGGCAACTTCTGAATGATTAAGTGCTGAACAATAAGAGGTCTGAATCATTAAGTGTTGAATCATTAAGAGGTCTGAACCATTAAGAGATACTACATATTTAACTATTCACAAAAAATGTCTGACTAATTTAGATAATATGTCTTAACCATTTAGCATTAGACCTCTTAACCATTCAGAGGTAAATCTCTTAACCATTCAGACATCTACTCACGAAACAAACAGTCTGAACCATTAAATGCTGAACCATTTAGAAATCTGAACCATTAAGAGGTTGATTAAGAGGCTGCCAAACAGCCTTTTAATCTTAGTTGGAGCCAACCGATACAGTGCCTTAGCAACATGTTAGGAACCTAGTATCAAGTCAATCTAGAACTCGATCTCATGGTCCAGTGGCACACCTAGTAAGTCTTCTGGGAACACGTCCGGAAAGTCACACACAACCGGTGCATTGGACAATTGCGGCGTTGGCGTATCCATATCCTTCACATAGGCCAAGTAGGCACTACATCCACGCCTCACGCACTTTCCGCCACCACAATCGAAATCACTTTCAGGATTGTAGTGACTTGATCACCATAGACCGTCACCGAACTCCCTTCAGGCACTGTCAATCGAATCATCTTCGTGCGACACACAATTTTTGCATCGTAGTCCGCCAACCAATCAATTCCTAGGACTACATCGAACCCGCCTAAGATCATCACGAATGGTCTAACAGGAAATTTATGATCTTCTAGTTCTACGTCGCAACCTTCTATCATCTCAGAAATCCTGCTAGACTTACCTATGGCAGTTTCTAAATCGAAGGGCTTATCTATACTCCTACTACTAATAGGTAGTTTAGCACAGAAAGCACCAGAAATAAAACTTTTGCTAGCACTAGAATCAAATAACACAGAAGCTAGAGTTTGGTTTACTAGAAATGTACCTGACAAACATCAGGGTCCATCCTTGCCTCCTCCTGCGTCATTGTGAACGCTCTGGAGCTTGCCCTCTGTCCCTTAGTCCTGTCTGCCTTCTTCCCACTGGAACTCTTAGCCCTCAGCTTTTTGCAGTCCCTACTCATGTTACCCTCTCCACCACAGTTATAACACCTTATAACTCCACAATCTCTAGCCATATGACCAGGCTTCCCACATTTGAAGCAAATGTTTGATCCCCATTTGCATTCTCCCTAATGATCATTCCCATATTTACCACATCTTTTCAACCCTGCACCAAATATGACCACACGCTAGTCACCCACCTTCGACACCTTATTGTTTAGAGTGGCTCCGCCACGTCCAAACCATTTCCCATTCCAGTTCGGTCACCACCACCCTTCTTGTTCACCTCAGCCACCACCACTTCCCGCTCATCATACAACCTCCCCGCTAAATCAATCGCTGACCTAAACGTACTCGGCCGGGCGACGATCAGGTGCCTATGGATATCTGCTAACAATCCTTGAATGTTTTAATCTTTTATGATAGAGGCGTCACGTGATCTGGCACCAGTCATGCCATTTTGTTGAACTTGGTGGTGTATTGCTTATGCGTCATTGTCCCTGCCTCTAGCTTCAAGAACTCCCTCTCAACCTTGTCCACCTCCCTATGAGGACAAAAATCCACAATCACCAACTTCTTCAACTCCGCCCACCTCATTCTCCCAATAGCCCTGCTACCCTCAGCTTGGGCAATATTGTCCCACCAACACAAAGCCGAGTCCATGAATGAGTGGGTGGCAATCTTCACTTTCTGGTCTTCTCGGCACTTACTAATATTAAGCACAACCTCCATCTCTCTCACTCATCGGTGAGCAGCAGCATCAATGCCATTACCATCGAAGGTAGGGGCTTGCATCTTTGAAATGCCCCGTAGTTACAGCCTCGTGTTGGCTCAGGCACAGGCTTTTCATCTTCGCTCTCTTTCTCCCGTGGACCTTCTCCTCTCCTGTCTTTCTCCTTCTCGTACAGTCTTTATCACTTCGGTCACCATCGATGGTAAGATCGTCTGCATGACTTGGTGAACTTCCTCCACGACATCCTCTTTCATTGATGCCATCAAATTAGCACTCTTGTCACCACCCTCCAAATGAGGGGTTCCGGGTTCTTTATGAATCACCTCTTCAGCTTGAGGCCTTCCTCTCATGACCCATGGTCTAGCACCACGTCCACCTTGACCTCCACCTCTAGAAGTGTAGGGCCCGTTCCCGGGACGCTCACAGCTAGTCAATCATCGCACAAAAACATACATATAATTTTTAACATTATTATAACATTTCAGCATAATTAACTTAAACCATTCCATATATTAATAATTGATTTTGAAAAATAATACAATATTGTTAACAATTACAAAAAATCATTTGTTCGCATTACAATGCAAAACTATTATCGTTATACAAAATGTATGCCATCCAAAATAAGCCAAGTAGCCGCCCGTGCCATCCTCAGCAACTATCACCTGCCAACCGGAAACACATAAAAGTCAGCGTTGCTTAGTGAGTTCTCGTTTTAAAATAAAATACTTTACTTTCATTTAAAACCTTCTTTACATTCGTACATGGTCATACATCATACGTAGACATAGATAATATCATTATTATCTTCCTTTATTGTTCTTTAACTTTCTTTCTTTACTTCTTTCCGGATCAGTGTCATCAGCTATACCCCAACGTATGCACAAAGTGGGTACTGGGCCGAAGATCAAAAATGACTTCTATAACACACATAGCCTGGCACCAGCACCGGGGCAAGCGACAAAGATCCCATCTATATACTACACCCCAAACGTATGCACAAAACAGGTACTGGGCCGAAGATCATAAATGACTTCCATAACGCTCATAGTCCGACACCAGCACCGGGGTGAGTATCCACTATCATCCATGTACTATACAACTGGCCAGTCACAAAGACTAGACCCCTGTGTGTATCCTTATGGGTTAGCTAAAGCACACACAGTTGAGTTAATGACATTTTAGAGTCGTGCAACTCTGTACAATTGCTTGCAAGACTTTCTTTACTTTCACTTTCCTTATGCATGCATTCATTCATTACATTCCTCTTTTCATTATCTTCCACTTTACATTACATAATACTTTACCATTTACATTCACAACTATATCACGTAAGCCATGGAAAATAAACATCCATAATAAGGAACATAAACTAACCATACAAGGCATCATTAATATCATACATGACATAACAATCATCATGCATGTCATAGCATTAATCATACATCATCATCATGCCACATCATACATCACCCATCATATCATCTATGACCTCAAAAAGTCAACTTACGTATCCCCCGGGAACCTCCAAGTCAAAGCCTACACTTTACATTTTCCCCAAAATCTCAGAAAATTTTCTAAGTCTTAGGCGCATGGGCACTATGCAGGCGCATAGCCTTCTGAGCACATGGGGAACACTTAGGCACATAGGAAACTTCCAGGCACATGGGCAATATTGAGGAGCATGGCCAACACTTAGTCATTTTGGGAAATTTCTAGGCGCATGGGCACTATGCAGGCGCATGGGCTTTCTAGATGTTTGGACACTTAGTCAAATTCAGCCTATTTCTAGGCGCATGACTACTATTTGGTCGCATGAACTTTTGGCGCATGAACTTTGGGCGCATGGGTACACTTAGGCAGTATTAACCGTTGGGCGCATGGGCCATTTTCAGGCGCATAGTCAACCAGCCTACACTATAATCATTCCAATCCTGTCCCAAACATCAATCTGCCATGTTCTAAGCTTAGTTCTAATATTCTAAGCAACAAAACATGAGCATAACACAATCATAACAACATATATCACCCAAAATCAAACCCACCCGTATTCATACACACACATACATACGGGTACACACCCACATTTTATAAAAATGTTTAAACATGCATCTCCAGCCACAAAAAATAGTTAAAACAAGTAAAAAGGGGGTTACAGAACTCACGTTATGCAACTTTCGGATGAAATTCCTCAAACCCGAATGCAATTTGAGTTCAAGCACCTAAAACCCACCAAAACACACAACCGAACACATATAAACACACACCAAGGCATAGGCCGATCAAGAACATCACAAAACCAAGAATTCTTATCATAAACCTTTTGTGTGTGTAGGCTCAAGGGCGGCCATACCACCTTTACACCACTTTTGAAACCTTTTGTACTTTTTGACACTTTTAACCCCTCAACTTGGCTTTTATTGTGTTTCTTTCTTTATCTTCACTTTTATTCTTTCTTTCTTGCCTTTAAAAATATCTGGGTGTTACTAGAAGTGTTAGGTCTAGGATCAATAGATCTAGTCCTTTTGTATAGGCTTAGAACTTGAATTAATATCTGTAATGAATGTTTGTAATTCATTATTTTGTATGCATTAAATGTATAGGTTAACCCATATATATGTGTTGATTTGTGTATGTTTGTAGGTAAAACATTATAATTGGTGAATTTATGAAATTGATCAAGTGTAAGAAACATCTACGGATGACATTTTGTTCTTCCGTAGATATGTTTCTTACAAGAAAAATTACATCTGAAGATCTTCTGTGGATGAACAACCAGATCTGAAGAACAAGTTTGCTTCGGAAGAACAAGATTCCTACGGAAGAACAATTGCTTCTGAAGAACAAGTTTGCTTTGGAAGAGCAAGATTCCTACGGAAGAACAATTGCTTCGGAAGAACAAGTTCGCTGTGGAAGAACAAGATTCCTACGGAAGAACAATCAACTACAGAAGACTATTCCTGCGGAGTCCAAACACTTGTATTCAATCAATACAAGTGTTACAAGTCAACAAGTCAACAAGTCAACAAGGAAGTTATGTGAATCCCAAGAAATCCGATGATTCCTTAACAATTCAAATCCCAAGAGATCCGGTGTTTCCTTAATAGAAACATTATTATCTATAAACATGGATCCTAGGTTTCGAATCAAAGAAGACTGCGACGGCCGAGAGGACAATTATCCAAGCAACAACATCACAACCAAACATCACATCAAATCACACAAACCAAAACCCTAACAGCCATCTCATCACAAAACACTAAAAACAATATCATTCGCTCATTCATTATTTATTCAATTGTAATCATTAACATCCTTAATGAAATAAATTTGATTGGAATTTCTATCCGATCATTAATTGTGTTTCATTCATTGTGTTCATCATATTCTTGAATCATTATTGATATTGAAATTTAATACAAACAAGTAAACCAGGTTAATGTTGATTCTGCAAATGTTGACTTGTCTTCAACCAACACTGATAATTCCTGATTGCGATCCTTGGATTCACAGGTGGTATCAGAGCCAAGTGCTTGTTGATCTAGATCTATTGATCTATCAATGTTAGTTATGTTTAATTATTTTCAAAATTCTTTAGATTTTTCAGTTTTTACTGATTAGATATGTTGTTTTTGAGCAAAGAGGTTGTGTGTTTTTGATTTGTCGTTTAGCAGTAGACTGTTCGATAACTTGGATCTATATTTAAATCAATTGAATAGTAGATCTTAGTTATTTATTAGCATCAATAACTTGTCCATATCCTTTGAACAAATTTATTAGTTAAAGACTTAGATCTTAACTAATCATGAGAAATTTTGGTGGATCATCTTACCAACCTCCAAAGTTGGAAACAAAAGCAGATTTTAAATCAAGGAAAATCAAGTTCAAGAATCATGTAAATTTTACAAATTCTAACTTATGGGTTTCAATAACAGAAGGTCCTTATATTCCACCCACCCTTGGGCCGGATTATAATGATAATAATCAACCCATAAGTACAAAAGATCTATCACCTGATGATATTAATAAGGTTAAAGTGGACATTAAAGCATACAACTTGCTTAGTATGGCTTTACTAGAAGAAATATTAATTAGGTGTGAAAATTACAAAACAGCAAATTCCTTGTAGAAGATTCTTCATACACTCTGTGAAGGGAGTGATGAAATCCGAAGCATTAGGAATGACACCCTGCGTTCACAATATGAAACATTCCATCATAATGAGGGTGAATCAATTCCTCAACAACTCCACAGGTTTATGCACCAGCAGGAATCAATAACTCAAAAGAATCTGGGCTGATCATTCTTCAATATGGAACCTGTGACTAGAGAATGTATGAGAGGAAGTCTTGGAAGAAAATCAAGCTCTAATGGCTCACATGAAAAACAAAATTTCACCCATGGCAAGTGAGGTAAGAGACAGGTTATGTTCATCAATATGTGTTGAGGAAGTAGAAAGATATAAAGTCCATGCTCAACAATTGGCTGATAAAGTTAAAGAAACAATGATTTTGAATGAATCTCATGTAAGAGAACATGAATTATATCAAATAAAAATTAACTCTTTACAAAAGGATTTAGATAAATCTGTTTCTGAAAATTACAGTTTAAAAAGCACAAGTTGAGCATTGACCACTTCCTTAACTAAATCCATGGCTAATCATGCATCAACTGAAGTGAAACTTTAGAAGTTTCAACTTTCATCTCAGTAGTATGAGAAATTATTAAATTCTCATATTGAATCAAAGAACAGGCCTGGGTTGGGATAAAATGTTGTGGCACCTCCTATTAACAATAATTATGTTCCTTTGCCTGAATCAATGACAAATCACTTGTCCAATCATTTTGTGCCTAGCACCAATATAGGAACAAGTTCTAATCAACAAAACATTGATAATAATTTTGAGGTGAATGAAACTGAGTCTTCTTAATCAGACAAGATTAATCAAATGAATTTAGAATTTGACTTTGATAAGTGTGATGACTTGGATGATTCTAATGAACATGATGATGATCTTCTCAACAAGGGTAAGAATGTTGTTTTTGAAACAAATATTTCAAAAGTGCTTGGAGAAACAAAGCTACCATACCTCCTAAACAAACAAACATACTGAAGACCATTTGCAAGAGAATAGCTGAATTAAATGAAGGTCTTCAAGAACTAAATCAGCAACAAAAATCTTCCTTGAAGTAAATGAGAAATATGCCTCTACTGAGGAAAGACACACATCATCCATGGAAAAAGAAATGAAAGGCTTTCAGCTGATCATCAGTGGAAGAAGAACCTTTCTTCAGTACCGGATCTACGGAAGAAGAAAACTTCTTCGGTAAAAGTTAATACTGATTCAGTAGATGATCTACGAAAGAGGAATTCAGCAACAAACAAACAAAAGCAGCACCAACCGGAAAAGAAAGAATCAAATTCAAAGCTGAAAAAGGATGCAAAGCCTTAAAAGTTGGTGAATCATAAGAAATTAAATGATTCTGAGAAAGAATCGGATGAGATGTATTGCAAATGGTGTGATATGAAAAACCATATACTAAAGATTGTTACTTCAGTAGTTATTGCTATATTTGCAATATGTACAATCACATGACATCTGACTGCTACTTCAATAAACACTGTGCTATCTGCAACAAAAATAACCATTCAACTCAAGAATATTATTTCAACAAAAAAACAAGACAAAAGGCACAAAGAAGAAACAATCAGATAAATCTGAATCAGACACTCAATCTACTGATTGTGAAAAAGGTTCAAAACTGAAGAAGTCTAAACAAAAACAAAAGCCAAAATCAAAGGAAAAGGCATCCATTGATGTTCATCCTTCAAAGAAATGAACAACTTTCCAGCAATCAAAAACACCTTATAAAAGGGTGGATTTGACTGAAAAGGAAACAAAGGCTGATGATGCATTCTTATGATGCATTCCTTGATAAGTTTGAGAAGGGAATTCATATACCTCATTCAAAAACAAAAGATAGTGAAACCTTTCACAATCAAGATTCATTATCTAAACCAAAGCCTCAAATGAACAAAAATGAGTTAAATAAAGAAGAATTTGAGAAACAAGAACTTAGCTCATCAACATCTCCTTCAACAGAATCATCCACATCTAAAACAACTCAGAATGAATCAAGCAAAACTAAAATTGAAACTTAAAGACTTATTCATGAAGGAGTTACTATTTTAGATATTGCTGGCAAATCCAAGATCATCAAGGCTTGAGATGTCAATTCTAACTGATTTATTTCTGAATGCAGGAACAATACTGGAGAGCTGACAACAAGTGGTATGTTAATGGTGGTTGTTCCAAGCATATGACAGGAAACTGTTCACTTCTCCATGACTTCAAACATAAAAATGCTTCTTATGTTGCATTTGGTGGGGATAAAAGAGGAGGTAAAATTGTTGGTGAAGGAATGGTAACAAATGTGTACTTAAGTTTACAGTATAATTTACTGAGTGTGTCTCAAATTTGTGATCAAAATTATACCACATTGTTTGATAACAGTAACTGTTACATTCTTAAGCCAGGTTTTTCTGTTCCAGAAGATTAGGTCTTATTAAAACATCAAGAAAAGGAAACACTTATGTTTTAGACATGAACAAGACCTCACTCACAAGACATGAAACATGTCTCCTACCTAAGTCATTGGAAGATGAATCTCAATTGTGGCATAAAAGGCTTGTCCATTCTAACATGAAGAACATAAACAAATAGGTGAAAAATGACTTAGTCATGGACTACCAAAGAAAGAGTTTTATTGCTCAACTCATTGTTCTTCTTGTTACAAAGGAAAACAACATAGAGTGTCATAAATCCAAAACTATCAATACTAATACTACACCACTCAAATTGCTTCACATGGATCTATTTGGTCCTACCATGTGATGAGCATTGGAAAGAGACAATATTGTTTGGTGATAGTTGATGATTTCCAAAGATTTACATGGGTCTTTTTCTTAAAACAAAAGTGAAACATCAGAAACATTAATGGACTTTGTAATCAAGATTGAGAATCAACTTGATACAAAAGTTAAAATTTTTAGGAGTGATAATGGTACTGAATTTGTCAATTTTGACTTGGATTCCTTTTGCAGGAACAAGGGTATTACAAGGCAATTCAGTGCACCAAGAACTCCACAATAGAATGGAGTTGCTGAAAGAAGAAATTAACCTCTTATTGAAGCAGTCAGAACAATGCTAGCTGATTCAAAATTGCCTATCACCTTTTGGGTTGTGGCAGTGAATACTACATGCAATGTTCAAAACAGAACATTGATTGTCAAAGAACATAATAAAACTCCTTATGATCTTTTATTTAAAAGAAAACCATACACAGGATATCTTAAAGTTTTTGGGTGTCATGTATTAGTTTTAAATATAAAAGAATCATTAGGAAAATTTTCAGAAAAAGCATATGATGGTTTTTTTGTTGGATATATTTCAACATCTAAATCTTATAGGATCTATATTCCACGACATAACATTATGGAAGAAACTCCTAATGTATCTTTTGATGAATCTGTATTTACTAAATCAGTTAAAGGATCATCATGTATGTTTGATATAGATGCTCTAACAGAGTCATTTAACTATAAATATTTGAACAATACAGGATCTAATGACAGATGTTATCCATTTGTTCTACCTAATATGAATGAAGTGACATTATCTGCTGATCCTCCCAAAAATCAGACATCATTAGATAGAAACACTTCATCAGCAGCTGTTGATACTGCATCTGCCGATGTACACTGTGCATCCGGAGATGTGAATGATGTCCCTGCAATCGGACCATGCTCTCAAGTGAATACAACAAACATTGGAAATGCTTCAAGCCCTCACTTATCATCCAGAGAAGTTCCTGTAACTCCTACGGAAGAGCAAAATGATTCCGAGAAGTTCCTGTAACTCCTACGGAAGAGCAAAATGATTCTGGAGAAGTTCCTGTAACTCCTATGGAAGAGCAAAATGTTTCTAGAGAAGTTCCTACAGCTCCTGTGGAAGACACTTATGATGCAACTGATATTCAAGCTACGGAAGATCATTCAATACCACATGCTGAACTTTTTGATTAGTTCCGAAACTCTCAACCTGGTTTGGATCAGTCTGCAACATGGGATATGACTAAATTGGAATCATCTAGTCTAGTTGAATCAACTCCATCAACAAGGATCCATAAGACTCATCCAGTCAATAACATCATTGGAGATCCTACAAAGAGAACTACAAGAAGCCAAAGTGGTATCGCCAACATTTGTCTTTTCACTTGTTTTCTTTCACAAGTGGTTCCTCAAAACATCACTGCTGCTTTAAAGGACAACATCTGGATTAAAGATATACAAGAAGAGCTTCAACAATTTAGAAAGCAAAAAGTATGGTCTCTAGTTGATCTACCTGAAGGCCAACATCCTATTGGAACAAGATGGCTTTACAAAAATAAACTGGATGATAGAGGCATTATTGTAAGAAATAAGGCAAGGTTGATTTCTAAAGGATACACACAAGAAGAGGGAATAGACTATGATGAAGTTTTTGCACTAGTTGCAAGAATTGAATCCATAAGAGTATCCTAGCTTATGCATCATATAAGAAGTTCACTGTGTATTAGATGGATTTCAAGTGTGTATTCCTATATGGAAAAATTGATGAGCAAGTTTATGTTTCACAACTCACTAGTTTTGAAGATCCTCATTACCCACACAGGGTATACAAGCTTGATAAAGCCTTGTATGGTCTTCACCAAGCACCAAGAAAGTGGTATGAAACACTATCATCTTTCTTGCTCAAGCATGGCTACAAAAGGGGAACCATTGATCAGACTCTCTTCCTCAAACAAGAACATCAAGATCTCTTGGTTATTCAAATATATGTTCATGAAATTATATTTAGATCAACTAATAAGAGATTGTGTGTAAGCTTCGAAGAATTGATGAAATCAGAATTTCAGATGAGCTCAATGGGAGAATTAACTTTCTTTCTTGGTCTTCAAGTTCATCAAAAGACAGATGGGATATTCATCATCAATAAAAATACATACATCAAAATTTGAAGAAATACAATCTTGCTGATGCATCTTCATGCAAAACACCAGCATCAACAATTGAAAAGATGGTACCTGATCCTTCAGGAAAATCTATTGATCAAAGATTATATAGATCAATGATAGGATCCCTTATGTATTTAACTGCCTGAAAACCTGACATTATGTTTGCTGTGTGTGTCTGTGCTAGGTACCAATCTAAACCAAAACAATCTCATCTGAATGCTATGAAAAGGATCTTTAGATATCTCAAAGGAAAACCAGGACTTGGTCTTTGGTATCCAAAAGATGGTGACTTCACACTCTACTCATATTCAGACAGTGACTATGGTGGATGCAACAGCAAAAGAAAATCCTTAACTGGTGGATGTCAATTCATCAGACCAAGACTAGTATCATGGCAGTGCAAGAAGCACACTAATGTATATGTATCCATAGCTGAGGCAGAGTACATAGTTGCTTCAGCTAGGTGCTCTCAAGTCCTTTAGTTGCAAAACCAATTGCTTGACTATGGTTATAATTTCCTTCAAACTTCAATTTACATAGACAATTCTACTGCTATGTTTATAACTGCTAATCCTATGCAACATAGTAAAACAAAACATATTGAGATAAGATATCATTTTCTAAGAGATTGCTCAGAAAAGGGTTTGATTAAGTTAGTCAAAGTGGATACAACAAATCAGCTTGCTGATTTATTCACTAAAGCCTTTGATTTAGTCAGATTTAATTTTCTAATTGAGTCTCTCGGCATGATTAACTTAGATTAATCAATTTGAACAAACAAAGAAACCACCAGTCTATAACTAGTTATAAATAGATTACCCTCAAAAGAAATGCTTGTCATAGTACAATTTGTCTTCCGAAAGCAATTTACCCTTGGAAGAAACTTTTGAAGTATCTTTCGAAGCATATAATGATGCTTCAGCATGACATGTGCATGGGAAATGATAGTACCCTATATCTTTGCTTTTTCTTGAATTCTTAAATATCATTCAAATCTGAGCTAGTTTCTTGATATGTGAGTAGGTTCATCTTGAATGGAAACTACACTTAGTGCATGCCAAACATAATACAAAATGATTGTTTGTAGGAAACTTCATTTAAGGAAGGAGAAGTGAGTCTTATTCTGATGTGATCAAATCACTCATCTAAGCACACTATGTACCGACACTTTATAATATCTATCTTTGCAAATCATACTCCCTCTGTTTTGTGTAAACAAAGACCTGGGTGTATGATAACCATGTTGTATATCAGTTACCAAATGGTGAAAAGATCATGATCCTCATCATCCCTCTGTTTTGTGTAAACAAAGACCTGGGTTAAAGGCACCTCTATTTTACATGAGTAAAGACCTGGTGACCTGATGATGATCATATCTAAGCTCTCAAAAGAATCCTATATGATTAACTGTATATTTATCTAGAGCTGTTATATCAATGCATTAATGAGATGTCTAATACATCTCAAGAGAACTTATACTTAAAGTACATAGTTATTAAGTGTGAAAAGTGATGAATTGACTCACAAAGGGAGGAAAAAATTTTCATGAATTGAATGTGAAGCCCACAATAGTTATTTCCTAACTAACATGAAAACATGATAAATAGCATGCCTAGTTGATACATTAACTCTTATATGGATTTAAGTGGACAATATACTTGCAATCAGAACTAAGTTCAGGTATCAATTCAAAAAAAAAATTAAATCATCAGGAAGAGGCTTAGTATTATAGTACGATCCCATTACATGTGTATATATATGCTTGTGCATTAACACACTGCAAATTTTCTTCGTGATAACATTCTTAGAAATTTATGATAAATGTATTCTGTCAACATTAATCACAAATTTAGGGGGAGTAGAATTCATGAAGAAAACTTAATCCATCATCAACACTTTGTCTATTTCATTATCAATTTGACGGAATTGGAACCTAAGCACCATCTTAGCTCTTGGATACACGAAGTTTTTAAAATTTTAAACTTTCTTGTGCATAATTGTCATGAATACAAGGTCAACAAGGTCCGAATCAATAAATGGTTCTAAGCAGTAGACTTAGACCATACAATAAAATAAGTTTTTCATAGTGCTTTTTAAGCATCAGCAGAAGCTACAGTGCCTCTTAAGCATCAACAGAAGCTACAATGGAAATCTTATTAAATGTCTATCCCTAGATTGGTAAACTACGGATGAGCAAGTTGAACAAGTATAATCTAATTTCATAGTTTGGTAACCTATGAAAATTTAAGTTATACTTAATCAGCAGAAGTTTTAAATTATCCATAGATGATATACAGAATCCGTAGATAATGTGAAAAAGAACTAAGAACTGCGGATAAGTTAAATTGTTGAGGGTCCCACATCATTAAATAAATAAAATTAATATGTCTGAGAGTGTATAAATGTTCTTTGACTTCAATATTTATTATTCACTTTTTCAGAACACTTTTCAGACCTAGAAAAATGCACTCAACAAACATTTCCCCCATCTCTAACATTCAAATTTACCGAATCAAAACATCAAACAAACATACAATTCTGTTCTCAGATCATTGTGTTCAAGGTAAAACATGTCGTACTGTTCAATAATGAACCGTTTGATTCTTGTCTAGTCTCACAACTGTTCGCATTCTCATTTCAACAATCTGATTCTAACAAAATCTTCTTTATTCTTATGAACAAATGGATAATCGATTTGTGAAAGAGCACAATGTGTGTGCTTTCTTAAACCCTGACGACCCTGCTTCAGAAGGGTGTCAAGAGATCATTCGATATCTAAGAAGATCCAGGCTGTTCTACGCCTTATGAGAAGAACCTGTGATTCATCGATCGCACATCACTGATTTCTGGAACTCAGCTCAAATGGAGGAAGATGGAGAAGTTATCGTGGCAAAAGTCAAGAATCAAAGACTGAGGATAACTGAGCAGACCATAAGGAGGGATCTAGAGTTGGGAGAACAAGAAATTGGTCACCCTAATGTGTTCGAAAATGAATATATAGAGAAAGTCTTTCTTCTGATGGGGTATGATGGTGAATTTGCCAAGGGGGAGATCAAGAAAGGAAGACTATGCAAGCCATACAGATTCCTATGTCACACTTATCTTAAGTGCATCTCCAACAGGAAGTCTGGGCTCAACAGATTCTCAAGGCACATATCACGTGGGATCATTGGGATCTTTGAGGGAAGAACATACAACTACTTCAAGTACATCTTCAATTGTCTGTATGTCCACATCAAAGTGTAAAAGGATGACAAAATGTTCATGTTCCTAAGGTTACTAAAACTAATCATCAATGGTGAATTGCCTGGAATAGCTAGAGATACAGATGTATTGGTGTAAGCTCATTTGGGTAGGTCTGTCTTGAACAAGATCAGTGGAAGGTATGAAGGAGGAGACATGCCTATGTTTGCTCACGTGTCAAACCCTAATGCAAACATTCCCCAAGAGCTTGTGTGGGAAGATCAACAGGAGGATTCTCCAACCAACTCTGTACAAGCCACTCACTCACTAGATTTATCACCCTTCACCAACAACATCAATCTCCTGAACTCCTTCTCTTACAAGTCAAAACACTCAGCCCATTTCACCCATTCTCTCTATTCACACTCAACAATCTCCCTCATCCAATCAAGACACTCAGCCAATCTCTCCACTTATTCATCAATTATCTAAGAGTGTGCATACTGAACCCATTTCTGTTACTCAGTCTGGAAACTCAGTTCCCACTGGTGAGACTGAGTTGATCTCTCAAGCAAGCACCATCTCTCTATCACACTCCAACTTTGAAGAACCAGTTGCCTCCAATCAAATAGAGCCTTTAGTGCACAACATGAATCTTGAATCACAACCTCATCATGATAAGCATGATCAAGCAAAAGAGGAATGCTCTAGTTCTGCAAGTGTGGCTCATACTGAAGAACATAAAGATGAGATTGTTAATCAACAAGAAGAAAGGGGGGAAGAAGAAAAATATGAGGAAGTAATTGCTTACCATGAAAATGATCTAAGTGACAATGACATCCTAGCAAGCAAAAGCTATCTGGTGGTTGAATACAACAAGCTTGTAGTGAAGTTAAACTGCAGAAAGCAAAGGATTAAAGAACTAAAAGGGATAATACTAAAAAAGATGATCTGCTAATGCAGCTAGAAGCAAGGATCAAAAGTTTAAGAGAAGATGCTCAGTGCAATAATGAAGTGATTGATGCCCTACTTCAACAAGATTCCGAGCTCAAAGAATCAGTAGAGACTGAGTAAAATGAAATGAGAAGCTAATGCTGAAGATTGATTAAGTAAATAAGTCTCTCTCTGATCAATCAGCTTTGTTGAAAAGAAAAGAAGAGATTGATCAGCTGATCAATGAAAATATGTACCCTTGAATCAAACCAATAAAAGGAACCTACTAAATCTTCCAAGCCACTGATTCTATACTCAAGGAAGAGGAAGTATTTGGGTTCCACAAAGAAATAGGTAATCCATGTTGAAGATTCTCCTAAAAGGTCAAGGCATACATTTTTAGAGCACACTTCCTTAATGGATGTCTCAACATAAAAGCAAGCTACTCTTGATGAACTTGAGAGTGATGCTGAATGGAAAGAACTGACTAAAGAGGTGTCTAACAAAGATCAAGAAGACTTAAAGGCTAATGATCTTCTGACAACAAAAGACATAATAAAAGAAAGGCCTGAATCAACTATGTTTATGACCCTTATCAACCATGGGTTTCCATATGACATGGTTGAAAGGATGAATATGACTAAGATGAAGAACATATTGAAAGAGTTTGAGCTTGCCAGATTCATAATTCCAAATTATGTCTATGAAGCATTCAATACTTTTCAAGCTATTCAGAAAATCAAGAAAGATCTTGTCCACTGTGATACAACAAAACTTAGCAAATACAATATGATATGTTGGCTATAGGGTCATAACTACAAGGCACATGAGCTTAAAGGAAGAATGTTGCTGAGCTAAGAAGAATGATGGAACATGTTATGTTAGTTGAGCTTGACACAGGAGTAAGGTTCAGAACTGAAGCTCCAAATCCATCCTATGAGCAAAAAAGGAAAAGTTTTGCTGATCCTATAACTGCTGAATCTAAAGATCAGCACAAAGGCAAAGATAAGCTAATAAGAGAGCCTAGAGCAGTTATCCCTGGTAAAGTGTGGCCTTTAGGTACAACAGTAAGAGAAATCACTAAACAAAAATCAACACTGATAGAGTTGTATGATCATATCACAACTCTTAGTTCTATGAAAGAAAATAGGATTATGGCCTGGAAATATGATCCAGACTAGGATTGTGCAATCATCAAAAGAACATCTAGAAGAATCCTATACTTCCATGATGTAGAATCATTGTTGAGCCTTCCTGAGAGAGATATTAAGGATCTGCAAAGTCTAATCATGTGTAACTATCCAATCCATTCAAGGGGAAGAGATTTTTTGTGTCTGTGGGAAAGATAATGACAAAGTTCATAGATGATGTGCTTAAGGAAGCTAAGAGAGATTATGCTAAGCATAGAAAGAGAATTCAAAGAATCAAAAGAACAACAAAGCCCTCTTCACCTGTAGATGATGAATGTTAAAAAAGGTGGGATACAACAACAGAATTGCAACATCTATCAAAAGCTTCAAGGGAAATCAATATACATCTCCCATAACAGAATGGAGTTATGTTGAGAAAACAAAAAAGCTGGTGCTGCTGAGGAATGCTGAAGGGAATAAGGCTGATAAGATAAGAATTTTTGACCCAGTGGAGATCAAATTGCTTCACCCAAGCTATACTTCATACCTTCATGACAAATTCTTCCCAAAGCTAACTGATGAAAGGGCTCAGAATGACTTATGTCTATATATGCATATAATTCAAGTTGTGGATAAGCTGCATGCTAAAGCATACAAGAGAAGAAGGTATAATGTTAGGATGCTAAAGAGAGCCAACATTGAAGATATATCAAAACTGAGAATCTCAGAAGAAGATGAGCTGGAAATTGTCAATAATCAATGTGTTGTGGAAACCCTCACAATAGAAGAAGACTTTTTGGGACTGAATTTTGAGACACTTCAAAGGATATGCAAAATGGAGATCAAGTACAAATACGATAATCAAAAGGATGCAATATCTTATTTCAACAAGAAAATGGTTTCAAGATTAAAAGAGCTTTCAGTTTTGAAGAACTGATTACAAGTGTCTAAGCCTAAGGGGGAGTATTGTTAGGTCTAGGATCAATAGATCTAGTCCATTTTGTATAGGCTTAGAACTTGAATTAATATCTGTAATGAACGTTTGTAATTCATTATTGTGTATGCATTAAATGTATAGGTTAACCTATATATATGTGTTGATTTATGTATATTTGCAGGTAAAACATTATAATTGGTGAATTTCTGAAATTGATCAAGTGTAAGAAACATCTATGGATGAACATTTTGTTCTTACGTAGATATGTTTCTTACAAGAAAATTTTCATCCGAAGATATTCTATGGATGAACAAACAGATCTGAAGAACAAGTTTGCTTCGGAAAAACAAGATTCCTACGGAAGAACAGTTGCTTCGGAAGAACAAATTTGTTACGGAAGAACAAGATTCCTGTGGAAGAACAATCAAGTACGGAAGACTATTCTTGTGTGAGTCTAAACACTTGTATTCAATCAATACAAGTGTTACAAGTCAACAAGTCAACAAGGAAGTTATGCGAATCCCAAGAAATCTGATGATTCCTACAAAAACAATTCAAATCCCAAGAGATCCGTTGTTTCCTTAACAGAAAAATTATTGTCTATGAATATGGATCCTAGGTTTCAAATAAAAAAGACTGCAATGGCCGAGACGACAATTATCTAAGCAACAACATCACAACCAAACATCACATCAAATCACACAAACCAAAATCCTAGCAACCGTCTCATCACTAAACACTAAAAACAATATCATTCGTTCATTCATTATTTATTCAATTGTAATCATTAACATCCTTAATGAAATACATTTGATTTGAATTTATGTTTGATCATTAATTGTGTTTCATTCATTTTGTTCATCATATTCTTGAATCATTATTGATATTGAAATTTAATACAAACAATTAAACCAGGTTAACGTTGATTCCGCAAACGTTGACTTGTCTTCAACCAACACTGATAATTTCTGATTGCGATCCTTGGTTTCACAAGAAGCCTTAGAAGATCTACCACCGGCCATCCTTAAAGAAGT